>CM039723.1:57398649-57436149 GCA_022539455.1 Dendrobium nobile | reverse complement strand
TGCTCAGTTGCTGGTTCCTAAGGTGCTGAAATTTTCGGATTCCAAATCTGGAATATTGAAAGGAACTTACAAGATGGCAAGGGGAACTAAATTGCAGCATACTAAGGAAACGTCACATATTGCATCTCTTCAGAAGTTGCCGGGTGTTAGGAGGGATAAGCTGAAGGAGCACTCTATTCCTCCTAGTGAGAATTTTGTTAAGGTTGTTGATAAATCAGTGGACAGTAAATTTCAGGACATGGAATTTGCTGGACAATGGCAAGGGGTTTATTCTGAAATTTTTGGCGGCGGGGACGCTTCCCCTTTGGTGGATCATGTTTAACATCCTATGCTGGAACTGTAGAGGTGCTCGTAAGAGGAAAACGGGCAATTACTTACGGCACCTGATTGGGGAGTATGATGTTAGCTTTATTGGTTTGTTGGAGACAAAAATGGAGTCATTTAGCAGGAAAGAGGTGGATAAAATTGTAGGGAAAGATTGGGAGTTTATTTTTGAGCCGGCTATTGGTAATGCTGGAGGCATTTTAGTTTTATGGAAAAATGCTTTTATCTCCTTTCATTCCTCCTTTCAAACTAAACAGTGCATCATGGGGAAGATTATTGGAGTTAATGGTTTGAGCTTGGAGGTGGCTGTTGTCTATGCTAATAAAGACAGATATATAAGGAACCAAGTTTGGGAAGATATTTCAAAAACTCATAATATGGAGGCTCCCTTATTAGTTGGGGGTGATTTCAATTGCATCATGTCTCAAGAGGATAAGAAGGGTGGAAAAGCTTTTCATTTTTCTGGGGCTGCAGGTGATATGGGAAATTTTATGGCAGCTAATGATTTGATTGATCCAGGCTTCTTGGGTCCACACATGGACAAATAACAAATTTGCGAGGAGTAGAATTTTTTCAAGACTGGATCGTTTTCTTATTAGCTCATCTATTTTGGACTCCTTCCAAGGCTTAAAGGTACGGCACCTTACAGACTTGCTTCTGATCATTGCCCAATTTTATGTTCCTTTCAAAGTGAAGTGAAGAGATCCTATTTACATTGGATAAAATTTGAAGATGTGTGGGCTAGCTTCCCTAAAGCTTGGCA
Source organism: Dendrobium nobile (assembly GCA_022539455.1). Taxonomy (NCBI): domain Eukaryota; kingdom Viridiplantae; phylum Streptophyta; class Magnoliopsida; order Asparagales; family Orchidaceae; genus Dendrobium; species Dendrobium nobile. The sequence goes on along the minus strand of CM039723.1, from coordinate 57,435,062 downwards.
ACTGGTTTGGGATAAGTGGAGAATAAATGATGAGGGAAATGAGGCTTGTAAGCTTAATAAGAAGTGTCAAAGAACTTTGAAGGCTCTATTTTTTTGGAGTAAGAATAAAGTGAAAATGCTTAATCAATTGAAGGAGGAGCTTGACAAGGAGATTAAAGAGTTGCAGGAATTGGAGTGTTTGCCAAGTGGTTTGACTGTTGTTCAAGAAGAAGCTTTGAAATACAAAGTCCAGTTGCTTAACAGTACTTTGGCTCGTTTAATGTTGTGGTGGAAGCAACGAGCAAAAGTTAGATGGATTGAAGAGGGAGATGGCAATACACGTTTTTTCCATTCTATGGCTTCTGCTAGAAGGAGGATCAACAGTATTAATTCTTTGAAACTTGCTGATGGGAATGTGGTTGCTGAGCAAAGTGAGATCATGAAGGGTATGCTTGATTTCTTTGAACAGAAATGGAAGGGACAAGGTATTATAGAGCATGGCTGGCCTTCATTTGAGATGCAAAGGAGTCTCTTGACAAATTTCTCTGGGTTGCTGGACAGTGAAATTTCTAGAGAGGAAATTTGGGAGGTTGTGAAGTCTTTTGGCCGAAATATAGCTCCTGGTAGAGATGGGATTACAGCATCCTTTTTCAAGTTCTTTTGGGAGATTGTTGGTGAACAAGTGGTAAGTGCTTGCTTGGAATTCTTTGCTGGTGGGAGCATGGAGCCAAGTTGGAAGGAGACAGTTGTAGTATTGATTCCAAAGGTGACAAATCCAGATCATCCTTCCAAATTCAGGCCTATTAGCCTGTGCCAGACAATCTACAAGATTGTAGCAAAGGTTTTAGTTAACAGATTGAAAGGAGTTTTGCCACGGCTTGTTTCTGAGGAACAAGCAGCCTTTGTTCCTGGTCGATCAATTTCCAACCACTGTTTATTGGCTCAGGAATTGTTGAACAAATTCAAAGTCTCCAAATCTTCTTTGGGTCTCCTAGCTTTGAAGGTAGACATGGAGCAAGCTTATGATAAAATGAGTTGGAGGACGTTGGAACTTGTTCTTAGACAGATGGGCTTTCCACCTCGATTCAGTTCTTGGCTGCTTAGTTGTGTCAAAGACCCAAAGTTCACAATCCTGATAAATGGACAGCTCACAGAAGAGATTAAAGCTGAATGTAGATTTCGCCAAGGGTGCCCTTTGTCGCCTTATTTGTTCATTCTTTGTTCGGAGCTCCTATCAGCCAATATCCATCAGAACTACAAGGAGTTGGGGGTTCCAATCTGTGGTGGGGGACATCCTGTCTCCCACCTTCTTTATGCTGACGATATTTTGCTTTTTGCAGGTACTTCTATTCCCAATGTCAGGAAGATCTCTTCTATATTGGAGGAGTACTGCTCTTGGACGGGCCAAAGAGTCAACAGAAGTAAATCTGCTATTCTATTCAGCAAAAGGACCCCCTCTTCTACTAGATCCCGGCTGGCCAAGATGACTGGATGCAGGAAAGTTGAAGAGATGGATTATCTTGGAATCAAGTTAGCAGTGAGAAGATTGGTCAAGCAGGATTTTGGTGCTTTGGTGCAGCATGCTCGTGCCAAAACGTTGTTATGGGGAGTCAGACATCTGTCTTTGGCAGGTAGAGTGACTATTATTAATGCTGTCTTGCTTCCCTCATCTGTGTACATGGTTTCTCATATGCTAGTCCCTAAGTCTGTGCTGAATGAAATTGAGAAGATCTGTAGAAGTTTTTTATGGGACTATGATGCTTCTCATCGAAGCATACATTATGCCTCCTGGGAATGCATTACCAAGCCAAGAAGAAAAGGAGGCCTTGGTTTTCATGCGAGTGTGGACTGGATTGGACCTCTCAGGTCACGGATTGCTTGGGATTTTATTTCCAAACCGACAGAGCTCTTTCAGAGATGCATGATCCGAAAATATGGGAAGTGGCCATTGAATGTGGAGTTTAAACGTGGTGATTCAGGTGTTTGGAAGCTTATATGTGATGGAGCCAATTGTCTTAGCAGCTGTGTTCGTTGGAAGATTTGCAATGGTCGGAATATTGAGGTCCTGAATCATATCTGGATCTGGGATTTGGCTCTCTCAGTTTGGCCTACATTTTGTGATGTTGAAGCTATTGAAGATATGTTGGTAGCAGATCTGATTACAACAGCTGGTACCTGGAATAGGCAAAGATTGCTGATTTGCTTTGGAGTACAGTTAGCTGATAGGATTTCAGATATTACTATCTGGAACGATATGGATGCAGACTCCCTGGAGTTGATTAATTTTCCTCTTGGCTCTACTATTTCAGCAAATGTTTACAACCGAAAGTTCCAGGAAGATAATGATGTTTGCTTTTCATGCTTGAAGATTGGTTTGAGGCCTCGGGAATGGATGTTTTGGTGGAGGATCTTCAAGGATATCATTCCTACTAATGGCTGGCTATTGTCCCGTGGGTTTGAGGTAAATACTGAATGCCCAATTGGCTGTGGTGTGGTTGAAGATAGGGATCATGTTACTACCAGCTGCCAGCAGCTTTTGGAGGTGTTAAATGTGCTGGATGGTTGGGGGTGGTTTACCCCACGCTTTTCTTCATTTCTGGATCTTCAAGTGGCAATGGAGGAAAATGTGAAAAACAAGGATATGAGGTTGCTTGTGTATTGTCTTGCGGTTTTTCACTGTTGGTTGAATAGAAATGCTATTAAGCATGCTAAGGGAAGATGTTCGGCGGTGTTCATGGCTGCGAGTATTCTGGAAGTTGTCAATCAAAGTTCGGTTCCTTTACACTTGGAGCAATGGGGCACTTATCAATCTGTTGGATTGTCTTCAGATCTTCCTTGGTGTCCCCCCCCCCCCCTTCAGGCTGGTTAAAGGTGAACATTGATGGTGCTCTTCTTAGATCCAATGCTGCAGGAGTTGGGATTGTTTTGAGAGACAGCTTGGGGAAGGTGATTGTTGCTGCGGGCTGGAATCTTTTCCATTGGGATAGCACTCAAGTTGAAATGTTGGCAATCAAATTCATTGGTAAAGTTTTAGTGGAGTGGATGTATGAATTCAAAGGCATTATTGTGGAAGGGGATAATGCCTCTGTTATTGACTATATGCAGAAGTTTAAGGCAAAGAAGCTGTGGAAGCATCAGATTGGAAATTGGGGAGATTGGGAGTGGATGGAATCCTTCCAGCAAATTTTATTTGTTCATACTCATAGGAAGTTTAACAGAGCTGCACATTATTGTGCTAAAAGAGCTATAGAGGATACTTTTGTGTGGGATATAGGAGATAGATTTAATTGTAACATTCCTCAAGAATTTCTTAAGATTCTTGAGGATGATAGTTGTTTCTTTCCTCTTGCTTAGGGGTTATTTTAACCCTCCTTTAGTTTTTACAGTTGTAATAGTTTTTTAAAGGAATGCATATGCAAAGTTCAGCTCTCTCCCTCTCTCTCTCTTGCTTCTCCATTTCTCTCTCTTATTGACACTTACTCTCTCTCTCTTAATCTCTCTCTCTCTCTATCTATTTCTCTCTCTCTCTCTCTCTCTCTCTCTCTCTCTCTCTCTTTCTCTCTTGCTCAATCCATTTCTCTCCCTTGTTCACATTACTCTCTCTCTCTCTCTCTCTGCATTTCTATCTCTTGTTCATGCTTACTCTCTCTCTCTCTCTATCTCTCTCTCTTTCTCTCTGTCTCTGTCTCTCTCTTGCTCTCTCCATTTATTTCAATTATTCACTCTTAATCTCTCTCTCTTTCTATATCTCTTTCTTTTGCTCTCTCTCTCTCTCTCTCTCTCTCTCTCTCTCTCTCTCTCTGAGCTTGCTCTTTCTTTAGCTTGCTCCTCTCTCTCTCTCTCTCTGGGAGGCGATTTCGAAGGGAAAAATTCGTGCGACGCTGATCGGAGGGGTTTCTCTCTTGGATCGGAGATCTCGTCGCCGTGGTTGGACGGAGTTATGGTGGGGGGTGACCGCGTCACCCCCTCGTCACCCTTCGACGAGGAGCGGTGGAGGAAAGGAGATTCGAGGAGGGAAGAAGGCTGGAGGTGGTTCTAGTCGGAGAGATGCAGTGAAGGATGTGGCTGGGGGGAATGCTGCGGGAGCAAAGGTTGGTAGTAGTAGTAGAGATGGGAGTAGATCGGTTTATACTCGGTCTTCTAGTAGAGCTGGATCTACTAGATCGAGTGATTCTGATGAAGCTTTGGCTGCTGAGGAGGTGACGGCGCTCTCTACAGAGGTGGAGATGAAGTCGTCAAATGGAGAACTGAGGATGAATGTTCGTGATGCATCCTCTTTGCAGGGATCTCCAGATCGTGTTGAGGCGATGGATATACTGAGGGGATCTGAGGCTGAGGAGTTCATTATGGAGGTTGCAGCCTCTTTGGGATCTGCGGATCAAATGGAGACGAACAAGGTGTTGGTAGAAGATGAGCCTGTGGGGATGAGGGGATCTGTAGCAAGTTTACAGGTGGAAGATATATGTGTTGGGATTGATCAGCCTGCGGGTGGGGATATGGTTGTGGACCTACATTGTAGTGCAGGTGATTCTGATTCTGTGTTGCAGCAGGTTGGGGAGTTGGAAACTGTGGTAGGGATGGAGGTTAGTAAGGTATTGGATAATCCTATTTTTGAGCATGAACAACCTCTGTTTATGTTCGGTAGCATGAGTCGTATAGCAGATCTTGGTAAAGTGCCTCGTGCTGATGACGGGGTTGGTATGAAGGCTGATAAGGGGAAGAGTTGTCTAAATTTTGGAGTTATGGATACTCTAATTAAGGGAAATGATGTGCAGCTGGACAGGGGTGTTCGAGCTGGCCTTGGATGCAATGATACCCTCAATAATTCTGGAGGCACATCAGGTGTTTGTGGAATTGTTAATAAGGATGAGTTTCCTTCAATCCAAAACTGGCAAACACCAGTTGCTGGGGAACCGGTTAAGAATGAGAAGGTGGAGTTGAAAGAGGCATCAAATGCTTGGAAGAAGTCTACGGCTATTAAATTGAGCTCGGTTGAAAAGGCAGAAAACTTCTTAAGGAAGGATGGTTCGGTGAATTTAGATTTGAACAAAGCTAGGAGCAATATGCAGAAGCTGGATAGAACTCTTGTGGGTAGTCTCTTAGGCCGAAGGCTCCCGTTTTGGGTGGTGCAGAATGAGCTCAATAGGAAATGGGGACATTTTGGTTTAACTCAAATTACGCCGATGGGGGTTGATTGCTTCCTATGCTGGTTTGCTAATATGGAAGCAAGGAACAATGTCTTGATTGGTGGACCTTGGTATGTTGCAGGCCAAATTATTGGAGTGGATCAATGGACAACTGGATTATCTGCCAAAGCTTTGAAAGGCTTTACTTCTCCAGTATGGATAAGGCTGCCGAATTTGCCGTTGGAGTATTGGGATGAAGCCAATTTGGCTAGATTCGCTATGTGTATTGGTGAGCCATTGTTCATGGATGAACAAACTAAACTTTGGAATAGATGTGCTTTTGCTCGCATCTGCATTAGATTGGATCTATCTAGGAGATTGCCGAAAGGTATTTGGGCTAATGGTTTAGAAGGAAGGTTTTTTCAGCCTATTGAGTATGAGGGGATTCCCCTGATTTGTTTGAAGTGTGGGAAGGTGGGCCATAAAGCTGAATCATGTAAGGAGGTGTGTGCCCAGCCCAAGCAACATGATTTGAAGATGGGTAATGTACAGGATTAGGTCTGTTCGAAGATGGATGGAGTGACATTGGCTGCTGGTTCTTCAGGTGGTGATGCAGGGTGCTCTACGGATTTTAAGGGTGCTGAGTCCAGGCAGAATGTTGGGAAATCGTATGAAGATGTTAGCTCCACGGAGGCTGATGTTGATCATGGGGAGTGGACGATTGTTACGAGAAGAAGGAGAGCAAACAATAGATCTGAAAATCGAACTCTAATGAGGGACAGCAAGCCTAATGTTGTGGCAACTAAATCGGTATGGAGAAAAGTCAGTAATGCACAGCAGGAGATTGAGGCTCATGAAGGGAAAGAAAAAGTTAAAGGTGAAGCAAGTAAGTCAAATGGTTCTTCTGAACAGTTGATGGAGGTTATTCCTACAGTCAATAAACCAACTTGTGATATGGTGGTTGAATGCAAATCGGGACAGGGAGGAATGATACAGAGGGGCTCGAGTAGCTTGGGACAATTTCATGAACAGAATATAGGAGGAATGGAGTTGGATAGTGCTCGTTCTAATGGAGGAAGGATTGGGGTGAAAGGGAGAAACCGTAAGGAGATTTTGGCCTCCCCAGCTCAGCTCTTGGTGCCTAAAAAGCTGAAGTTTTCTGACGTGAAGTCTGGAGTTAAGAAAGTTTTTAGTAAACATTCAAGGGGTTCTAAAGAATTGCATTCCTCTGAATTGGGTCATCTTGGCTCACTTCAAAAGATGCCTGGGATTCGAAGGGAGAGGAAGTCTAAAGAGGTTATGGGGACCTCAGCCATTGAACAATTTGTGAAGGTGACGGATAAATCTGTCGATTATGTTCCACGGGAAGGTGATTTTGCTGAGCAATGGAAAGCTGTCTTTTCTGAAACTTTTGGCGGCGGGGACGCTTCCCCTTTGGTGGATAATGCTTAACATCTTATGTTGGAATTGTAGAGGTGCTCGTAAGAAAGAGACGGGGAATTACTTACGACACCTGGTGGGGGAGAATAATGTTAGTTTCATTGGACTGCTGGAAACTAAGATGGAGCTTTTTGAAAGGAAGGACATTGATAGATTAATTGGCAGAGATTGGGATTTTGCTTTTCAGCCTTCCATTGGCAATGCTGGTGGTATATTGGTATTATGGAAGAATTCTCTTATTTCTTTTCAGGTCTTGTTTAAGGCTAAGCAATATATCATGGGAAGTTTGAAGATTGCAGAGGATATGTATTGGGAAATTGCAGTTGTGTATGCAGATAAGGATAGATATACCAGGATGGCGGTTTGGGAGGATATATCTAAACACCACACAAGAGATGTGCCTTTGGTGGTAGGGGGAGATTTTAACTGCATTATGGCTAAGGAAGAAAAGAAAGGGGGCAAGGACTTTCATTTCAATCCTGCTGCTAATGATATGGCTTCATTCATGTTGGCTAATGATTTGGTTGACCCTGGTTACATTGGTCCGGCTTTCACATGGAGCAATAACAAGGATATTAGAAGTCGGATTTTTTCAAGATTGGACCGGTTTTTATTGTCCTCCTCCATTCTTGACTCTTTTCAGGGGTTGAAGGTTAAGCATCTGACTAGACTTGCATCCGACCATTGTCCCATTTTGTGTAGCTTTCTTGGGGAAGTGAAGAGGGTCTACTCTCATTGGATAAAGTTTGAAGATGTATGGGCTAGTTACCCTATGGCTTGGCAGTTGGTGAAACAAAAGTGGCAGGTTAATGATGTGGGTACAGAATCCGTTAAACTCCAGAAAAAATGTCAGAGAACTCTTAAGGCTTTATTTTTTTGGAGTAAGAACAAGATCAAAGAGCTTACCCAGTTGAAGGAAGACCTTGATAGGGAGATCAAGTTACTGCAGGAAGTGGAGTGTTCTCCAAATGGGTTATCTGAAACTCAGGCCGAGGCTTTGGGTTTCAAGGTGCAACTTCTGAACAACACTCTAGCCCGGATTATGACATGGTGGAGACAGCGAGCTAAAGTGAAGTGGATCGAGGAAGGTGATGGGAATACACGGTTTTTCCATTCTATGGCTTCAGCAAGGAGAAGAGCCAAATGCATTGATGCTATCAAGCAAGGAGATGGGACGGTGGTGACAGAGCAAAAGGAGATTTCTAAGGTGTTTTATGAGTTTTTTGAGAGGAAATGGCATGGACAGATTATTGAGGAGCAGGGTTGGCCTTCACTAGAAGATCAGAGGAATTGTTTAGCCCAGTTTACTGATATTTTGGATCGGGATGTCACTAAGGAAGAAGTGTGGGATGTTGTTTCTTCACTTGGCTGGAACAGAGCACCGGGGAGAGACGGGGTGACTGCCTCATTTTTTAAATTGTTTTGGGAAATTGTTGGGGATCAAGTCATTATGGCATGCTTAGAATTCTTTTTGACTGGATTCATGGATCCAATGTGGAAGAAGACTGTGGTGGTGTTAATTCCCAAAGTTGCAAATCCTGATCATCCTGCTAAGTTTAGACCAATCAGTTTGTGTCAAACTTTTTATAAGATTGTTGCAAAGGTTTTGTTAAACCGATTTAAAGGGATTTTGCCAAGGCTGATTTCTGAGGAGCAGGCTGCCTTTGTCCAGGGTAGATCCATTTCTAATCATTGCTTGTTGGGTCAAGAGTTAATGCACAAATTCAAGACTTCTAAAGCAGCTAAAGGATTTCTTGCATTGAAGGTAGATATGGAACAGGCTTATGACAAGATGAGTTGGAAGACGTTGGAACTTGTTTTGGAACGTATGGGGTTCCCTGCTAGATTCAGTTCTTGGGTTCTGAATTGTGTCCAAGGGCCTAGGTTTTCTATTCTTATTAATGGACATCTCTCTGAAGACATTATAGCAGAATGTGGATTCCGTCAAGGATGTCCGTTGTCTCCATACTTATTTATCCTTTGCTCGGAGTTGCTGTCGGCCAACTTTCATCAGAATTTCAAGGAGCTGGGAGTTCCTGTCAAGGGGGGGGGGGGGGGGACCTTTGGTCTCCCACCTTCTTTATGCTGACGATGTTTTGTTTTTTGCAGGTGCTAGTATTCCTAATGTTAAGAAGATTACCTCAATCTTGGAAAACTATTGTTCATGGACTGGCCAAAGAGTTAATAGAGGGAAATCAGCCATTCTGTTCAGTAAATCGACTTCTTCTTCAACTAAGGCTCGGCTGGCTAAGGTCACGGGTTGCAGAAAGGTTGAGGAAATGGAGTATCTGGGAATTAAATTTGCTTTGCGAAGAATGGTGAAGAAGGACTATGCTCATTTGGTGCAACAAGCTTGTGCCAAAACAGTGACATGGGGGATGAGGCATCTCTCAATGGCGGGTAGAGTTACTTTGATAAATTCTGAACTGATTCCTTCATCAGTTTATCTTGTCACACATTCGTATGTACCAAAATCTGTTCTCTATGATATTGAGAAGGTTTGTAGGAGTTTCCTTTGGGATTTGGATGCTCAGCATAGAAGTATTCATTATTTGGCTTGGGATAGTATTGCTAGACCAAGGATGAAGGGGGGATTGGGGTTCCATGCTTGTAGAAACTGGGTTGGACCTCTTCGAGCTAGGATTGCTTGGGAATTTATCAGTAAAAAGGATTCCCTTCTCCATAAATGCTTGGTACAGAAATATGGAAGATTGCCATGGGTGGATGGATTGAGAGATGGAGATTCAGGTGTGTGGAAACTGATATGCAATGGGGCGGAGTACTTGAGCTGTTGTGTGAGATGGAAGATTTGCAATGGCCGTAATATTGAGGTATTGAATCATGTTTGGATATGGGATAGACTCATTGCTAAATGGCCAACATTCTGTGATATATCAGCTATTGAAGAGCTTATGGTTTCAGATCTCCTGGATCAGAATGGTGGTTGGGATGAGGATAAGCTCCTTCTTTGCTTTGGAGCTATTTTTATGGAGGTGATACTAGAGATTAAAATCTGGGTGGATTTGGGAGAGGATGAACTTGAGCTAATGAAGATTCCTATCGGATCTTCAGTTTCTGCAATTGTCTACAATAACATGTTTACGGAGGAGGATGACCCAAGTTGTATTGCCTGGAAGTGTGGATTAAGGCCTCGGGAGAGTTTGTTTTTGTGGAGAATTTTTAAGAATATTATCCCTACAAACGTCTGGCTGTTTTCACGAGGATTTGAAGTTGATTTAGAGTGCCCAGTTGGGTGTGACATGGTGGAGGATTTGGATCATATTGGTGCTGGTTGCAAGCAGCTACGGAGAATTTTGGATACAATAGATGAGTGGGGTTTTCAGACCCCTCGGTTTAACAATGTTGCTGAATTCCAGATGGCTTTAAAGAAGGACGGATATAGCATTGGAATCAGATTGTATTGTCTTTCGTTGTACCATAATTGGGTGAACAGAAATGCTATAAAGCATGGCAAGGAGAGATTCACACCGGGTTACATAGCAGCAAACATTATGGGAATCCTGAAGCAGGATGGTCTGTCAATTCACTTGCAGCAACGGGATGCTATTCAATCCTTTGGATTGTTTCAACCTTCGTTTTGGTGTCCCCCCCCTACAGGTTGGTTAAATATCAATGTGGATGGAGCTCTTTTCAAATCTAATGCTGGAGGAGTTGGAATTGTTATTCGGAATTGCCATGGAAATCTGATTGTGGCTGATGGATGGAGGTTGTGCCATTGGGACAGCACAAAGGTTGAGCTTATGGCTGTTCAATTCATTGGTAAACTCATTGCTGATTGGATGTTTGACCTTAAAGGGTTGATTGTGGAAGGTGATAATGCTAGTGTAATTAAATACATGATGGAGTTCAAATACAGAGATAGATGGAAATGGAATACAGAAGAGTGGGCTTGCTGTGATTGGATTAAGCAATTCCAACAAGTTCTTTTTATACATACACATAGGAGGTTCAACAAGGCTGTACACTTTTATGCACATAGTGCTATAGATAGTTCTTTTGTTTGGGATACTTGTGAATGTAATAAGGGTACTCCTCAAGAATTTTTAGATATTCTTGAGGAGGATAGTAGCTTTTGTTTTGATAAGGGCAGTTAGCCCATTGACTTTTTGGTTGTAATAGCACTTGGATGAATGCAAAAGCAGAATTTCGGCTCTCTTGCTTTCTCTCTCCCTCTCTCTCTTGCTCTTGCTCTCTCTCTCTTGCTCTCTCTCTCTCTCTCTTTCTCTCACACACACACACTCTCTAACTCTCTTGCTCTCTCCATTTCTCTCTCTTTTCACTCTTACTCTATCTCTCTCTCTCTTGCTCTCTTTCTCTCTCTCTTACTCTCTCCATTTTTCTCTCTTATTCACTCTTACTCTCTCTATCTCTCTCTTTCTTTATCTATAACTCTCTTGCTGTCTCTCTGTCTCTTGCTCTCTATCTCTCTCTCTATCTCTATCTCTCTTGCTCTCTCTTGCTCTCTCTCTCTCTATCTCTCTTGCTCTCCCTTTGCTCTCTCTTGCTCTCTCTCTCTTTCTCTTGCTCTTCCTCTCTCTCTCTCTCTTGCTCTGTCCTTCTCTCTCTCTCTCTCTCTTGCTCTCTCTCTCTCTCTTTCTCGATCTCTCTATTTCTCTCTCTTGTTCACTCTTACTGTCTCTCTCTCTTGCTCTCTCTCTCTCTCTCCCCCTTTCTCTCTCTTTATCTCTCTTTCTCTCTCTCTTGCTCTCTCCATTTCTCTTTCTTGCTCTCCCTATCTCTCTTGCTCTCTATCTTGCTCTCTCTCTCTCTCTCTCTCTGTCACCTGCTCTTTTATGCTCTCTCTCTCTCTTGCTCTCTCCATTTTACACTTACTCTCTCTTTTTCTATCTCTCTCTCCCTTTCTCTTGCTCTTGCTCTCTCTCTCTCTCTATCTCTCTCTCTCTCTGTCTCTCTCTCTCTCTTTCTCTTGCTCTTGCACTCTCTCTTTTGCTCTCTCTCTTGCTCTCTCTCTCTCTTGCTTTCTCTCTCTCCCTCTTGCTCAATCCATTTCTCTCTCTTGTTCACATTAATCTCTCTCTATATCTCTCTGCATTTCTCTCTCTTGTTCACGCTTACTCTCTCTCTATCTCTCTCTACCTCTCCATTTCTTTCTATTGTTCACTCTTAATCTTTCTCTCTCCCTCTATCTCTTTCTCTTGCTCTCTCTCTCTTACTCTCTATCTCGCTTGCTCTCTCTCTTGCTCTATCTCTCTCTCTCTCTTTCTCTCTTTCTCTCCCTCTCCCTCTTGCTCTCTCTCTATTACTCTCTCTTGCTCTCTCTCTCTCTCTTTCTTTCTATCTCTCTTGCTCTCTCTCTTGCTCTATATATCTCTCTCTCTTGCTCTTTCTCTCTCTCTCTCTTGGTCTCTCTCTCTCTCTCTCTCTCTCTCTCTCTCATCTTGCTTGCTTGCTATTTTGCCTGGTGGATTTTTCTCTCAAAAATGAGATCTAGCTGCCGCGATCTGATCGGGTTTGCTCGGGGGAATGGTGAGAGGTGACCGGCTGTCACCCCCTCATCATCTGCCGAGGGGCGGTGGAGGGAGAGAAGGTGTTAGTTCTGTCAGGGAGAGGAATGGTGCTGAGGAAGGTAGTTCGGGAGCTGTTGTTAATAGCGGAATAGGTGTGAGGGCTATTTTGAGAGTTGGAGGAAGGATTATTGCGGGAGCTGAGACTGGCAACAGTGGAGGGATCTGTGGAGAAAGGAGGTTCTCATTTGTGAGCTCTGGAGGCTTGGAGGAGATCAAAGCTGAAGGAAGCCGTTTGGCTCATAATCGGACAACTGATGGTGTTCGGGAGGTTTGTTCTATAGCATCTGGGCTTGAGACGAATGCATCTCAGATGGAGAACGTTGGCCGAGACATGGCATCCAGTGAGGGGCTAGATGGGAATCGAATACTGAGATGGGTGGTACGTCAATGCAAGGGTCTTCGGATCAGGATGAATAATGGAGATTATAAGCGGATCTGAAGCTGAAGAGTTTTTTAAGGAACTGGAATAGGATACTCATAACAGAGATGCTGAAGGTCCAGCTATGCTGAAGGACATGAATGTTGTTACACAGGATGAAGCAATTGATTCTAAGGAGTCTATTGAACGAGTTGAGGTAAGTAAAATGATTGATAATCCTATGTTTGAACCCGATAGGCTCCTTTTACTTTTGGCAATGCAAGTTGTATTGATGATCTGAAGAAGATGTCCTCGGTATGGAAGGTTATGGATAATATAAGGAAGGTGGAATGTGTTAAGCCGATATTTAATTTTGGCTTGCTGAAGGAAGTGAAACAAACTGGGCAATTGAATAGGGGTTAAAATGGAGATGTAGATGGCTGTGGCTTTTGTATGAATGCTAAATGCAGCTCAGGTGCTCGTGGAAATAACTTTAATGATAGCAACTTGTTCCAGCAGAAATTGAGAACTCCTGGCTATACCGGTCCAGTTAAGAAGGAGATTGACGAAATTGGGGCAGCATCTAATGCTTGGAAGAAGTCTACAGCTGTTCAATAAAGCTTGCTTGATGAGGTTGGCAGCTTTATGAGAGGAGATAGATTGGTGAATCTAGATTTAAATAAAGCTAGAAGTAATATACAAAAGCTTAACAGGGCATTGGTAGGTTGTCTCTTGGGACGTCGGCTTTCTTTTTTTGTAGTACAAAATGAGCTCCAAAGGAAGTGGGGTCATCTTGGGCTAACTCAAATCACAACTACATGATCAGATTGCTTCCTTTGCTGCTCTCTCTCTATCTCTCTCTCTCTCTAGCTCTCTCTCTCTCCCTCTTGATCTCTCTCTCCCTCTTGCTCAATCCATTTCTCTCTCTTGTTCAAATTACTCTCTCTCTATCTCTCTAAATTTCTCTGTCTTGTTCACGCTTACTCTCTCTCTATCTCTCTCTCTCTCCATTTCTTTCTATTGTTCACTCTTAATCTTTCTATCTCTCTCTTCTCTTTCTCTTGTTCTCTCTCTCTTGCTCTCTCTCTCTTACTCTCTATCTCTCTTGCTCTATCTCTCTCTCTTTCTCTCTCTCTCTCCCTCTCCCTCTTGTTCTCTCTCTCTCTCTCTCTATTACTCTCTCTTGCTCTCTCTCTCTCTTTCTTTCTATCTCTCTTGCTCTCTTTCTTGCTCTCTATCTCTCTCTCTCTCCCTCTCTCTCTTGCTCTTTCTCTCTCTCTCTATCTTTATCTCTCTCTCCCTCTCTCTTTCTCTCTCTCTCTCTCTTTCTTTCTCTCCTCTTGCTCGCTTGCGATTTTGCCTGGGGGATTTTCTGTCGGAAATGAGATCTAGCTGCCGCTATCTGATCGGGTTTGTTCGGGGGGTATGGTGGGGGGTGACCGGCTGTCACCCCCTCGCCATCCGTCGAGGGGCGGAGGAGGGAGAGGAATGGTGCTGAGGAAGGCAGTTCGGAAGCTGTTGTTAATAGCGGAATAGGTGTAAGGGCTATTTTGAGAGATGGAGGAAGGATTATTGTGGGAGCTGAGACTGGCAACAGTGGAGGGATCTGTGGAGAAAGGAGGTTCTCATTTGTGAGCTCTGGAGGCTTGGCGGAGATCGGAGCTGAAGGAAGCCGTTTGGTTCATAATCGGACAACTGATGGTGTTCGGGAGGTTTGATCTATAGCATCTGGGCTTGAGACGAATGCATCTCAGATGGAGAACATTGGCCGAGACATGGCATCCAGTGAGGGGCTGGATGGGAATCGAATACTGAGATGGGTGGTATGTCAATGCAAGGGTCTTCGGATCAGGATGAATAATGGAGATTATAGACGGATCTGAAGCTGAAGAGTTTTTTAAGGAACTGGAATAGGATACTCATAACAGAGATGCTGATGGTCCAGGTATGCTGAAGGACATGAATGTTGTTACACAGGATGAAGCGATTTATTCTAAGGAGTCTATTGAACGAGTTGAGGTAAGTAAAATGATTGATAATCCTATGTTTGAACCCGATAGACCCCTTTTTACTTTTGGCAATGCAAGTTGTATTGATGATCTGAAGAAGATGCCCTCGGTATGAAAGGTTATGGATAATATAAGGAAGGTGGAATGTGTTAAGCCGATATTTAATTTTGGCTTCTTGAAGGAAGTGAATCAAACTGGGCAATTGAATAGGGGTGAAAATGGAGGCGTAGATAGCTGCGGCTTTTCTATGAATGCTGAATGCAGCTCAGGTGCTCGTGGAAATGACTTTAATGATAGTAACTTGTTCCAGCAGAAATTGAGAACTCCTGGCTATACTGGTCCGGTTAAGAAGGAGATTGACGAATTTATGGCAGCATCTAATGCTTGGAAGAAGTCTATAGCTGTTCAATTAAGCTTGCTTGATGAGGTTGGCAGCTTTATGAGAGAAGCTGGATTGGTGAATCTAGATTTAAATATTGCTAGAAGTAATATCCAAAAGCTTAATAGAGCATTGGTAGGTTATCTCTTAGGACGTCGGCTTCCTTTTTTTGTGGTACAAAATGAGCTCCAAAGGAAGTGGGGTCGTCTTGGGCTGACTCAAATCACAACTACAGGATCAGATTACTTCCTTTGCTGCTCTCTCTCTTGCTCTCTCTCTATCTCTCTCTCTCCCTCTTGCTCTCTCTCTCCCCCTCTTGCTCAATCCATTTCTCTCTCTTATTCACATTACTCTCTCTCTCTCTCTCTATCTCTCCACATTTCTCTCTCTAGTTCACGCTTACTCCCTCTCTCTCTCTCTCCCTCTCCATTTCTTTATATTGTTCACTCTTAATCTTTCTCTCTCTATCTCTTTCTCTTGCTCTCTCTCT
Source organism: Dendrobium nobile (assembly GCA_022539455.1). NCBI lineage: Eukaryota > Viridiplantae > Streptophyta > Magnoliopsida > Asparagales > Orchidaceae > Dendrobium > Dendrobium nobile. The sequence continues at coordinate 57,419,732 of CM039723.1, read as the reverse complement.
CTCTCTATCTCTCTCTCTCTTACTCTCTCTCTCTCTTGCTCTCTCTTGCTCTATCTCTCTCTCTATTTCTCTCTCTCTCTCTCTCTCCCTCTCCCTCTTGCTCTCTCTTGCTCTCTCTCTCTCTCTCTTTCTTTCTATCTCACTTGCTCTCTATCTCTCTCTCTCCCTCTCTCAATTGCTCTCTCTCTCTCTCTCTCTCTATGGCTCATTTCCCCCTTTTTTCTCTCTCTTGTTTTTTGTTTAGAGAGAGACTCTCTGGGTATGGCGGGGGGGGGGGACCGAAGGTCTCCTCCCCGCTCAGGCGGGGGTGGTGACGGCGGTACGACGGGAGTTGAACGGAGGCAGTCGGGGATTGGTTCGGGAGGTTCGAAGAAGGCTGGAGACGGTTCTCCCTGCAGAAGTGGAGCGGCTCGGGGGAAAGGAAAGGCTCGGGATCCAGTCCGTTCTGGTTCTGAGGGAGCGGTCGAGGGTCGCTGGGAGATCAAAACGGTGGGAGCTGACCTCAGGGGGACGCTGCAATCCGCGTCAAGTGGATCTATCAGATCTGGCAAAGCCAAGGTTGGGAGCTCTCCCCAGAAGGCGCCTGGGGCGGATTCGCTTTGCTCGGACATGCGGGTGTCGGTTAACCCGGCATTCAGTCCGGCGAAGACGTCGATGGAAATGGACTTGGGTGAGCCTGTGTCGGAGGTTCAAGATGAAGAGGAAATGTTTGATGTTGATGCTGCTATGCCTAGACATCCTCGCTCTCTTGCGATTTGCCCTGATGTTGCTGCCTGGAGTAATGAAGTGCAGAACTCGGCTGATGGGGGTTCTGGGTCGCCGGCCTCTACTATGGATGTCGCACGTGAGAGTGCGAGTGGAGAGCCCGAGATAGGGGCGGAGACCCCGGATGTGAACATGGGGACTAGTTGCCCGCCACATGTTTGTGAAAATGCCGGCTCTGGCAAATCCAGTGTTAGCTGCGAGGTGCCGCAGGCGGCTAATTCCCCTCCTTTGGGGCCCTTCTGCCCGAGGCGTATGGAGAACCCGTGGCGGCGACCGGAGCATATCCCTGTCAATCGTCCTGAGGACATCAATGCTCTTGCTGAGGATGGAATCACCATCGATCTCAACCTGGACCGTGTTAAGGCCAACTTGGCCAAGTTGGAACAGGCTGTTGTGGGAAAAATTCTGGGTAAAAAGGTGTCGTTTTTCTTGTTGAAGTCCGAAATCCAACGGCAGTGGGGGGGCTTTGGTGAGTTCCAGCTCACTACTTTGGGGTCGGATTGTTTCATCTGTTTATTCTCGGTCCGTGAGGCACGCGATGCCGTCCTGAGCGGTGGACCGTGGTTCATTGGGGGTAACCTGGTGGGTCTTGATAGGTGGACACCGGGATTCTCGCCGGCGTCCATGGAGGGGCTTTCTTCCCCTGTGTGGGTTCGCTTGCCCAACCTTCCCCTTCATTATTGGGATGAGTGCAACATCTCCAGGATTGCGTCGCGGCTGGGGACGCCCTTTGGATTGATGCCCAGACTAGTACGTGGGGAAGGCGGGAATACGCTCGGGTGTGCATCCGTATGAATTTGGCCAATCAGCTTATGGCCGGCATTTGGATCAATGGCATGGAGGGGCGTTTTTTCCAGAAGGTTGAGTATGAAGGGATTGGTTTATTATGTTATGGGTGTGGGCGTGCTGGCCACCGTAGGGATGTCTGCCCGCTGCGTGGGCCGGAGCCCAGCAATCATACCAAGGTGCGGCCTGGCGATCGTGCTCCCCTCGCTAGGGGGGCGGAGGACGGTGGTAGTTCGTCTAAGGTGGATCACATGGGCCGACATCCTTCGGCTCCTAGTGTGCAGGTTGGCTCTGCTGGGACAACATCTTTGGATGTGGGTGGCCCCCGGGGCGGGGATGATCATTTGGGAGGGCCTTCTGAAGGTCCTGCCTCTGCTGCCCGGAATTCCTCGAATGGTGCTGATGTCCCGGAAACCATCAAGGATAGTACCTCTACTGAGGTTGATGAGTCTGTCGGGCCGTGGATTCAGGTTCCGCCTCGTCGGCGTAGGAAGGATAATCCTCCCTTGCGTAACAACGCTGTTACTGCTAAGGGACCTCCTGCCAAACACCTGGGGAAACCTCCGAAGCAAGTGGACCTCAGCAAGGTTAAGATTCCTCCTAATTTGGTTAAGACTACTCTTCGACAAGCTAGGACGGGGAACTTTCAGCCCCTTTTTAATACGGCAGGTGCTAGAGCTGAGGGGCAGCTGAACGATAGGCCTGAGGATGGTATGGAATTCTGTCTGGGAAGGTCAGATGGTGTGCTCCCACGCAAGCGGAAGAAAGCGTTGGGTGTTGTGTCTGGCGGCGGGGACGCCTCCCCTTCGGTTTGCCAATGACTTCTATCATCTTTTGGAATTGTCGGGGGGCCCGGAAGAAGCAGACGGGGCATTTCCTCCGAAGTATTGTGGGTGGTGGTGAAGTGTTTTTTGTCGGTTTGGTGGAAACTATGGTTGGAGATATTTCCCGTCAGGATGTGAATGCTTTGGTTGGCCCTTGTTGGGACTTCGTCCATTTCCCTGCCAGCGGGAGATCGGGTGGATTGCTTGCTTTGTGGCGGATTGACAAAGTGCAGTTCGAGACGGTAAGGATGTTCGATCAAGCGATTGTAGGGCACCTGGTGCTTCCTACTCGGGAGAAGTGGTGTCTGGCCATGGTTTATGCCGGTAAGGATTATCACACTAGACGGGGCTTATGGGAAGTCTTGGGCTCGTGTATTGATGCTGAGCTCCCGACGATTGTTGGCGGGGATTTCAACTGCTGTCTGGATCAGAGTGAGAAGAAGGGTGGCAGAAGATTGGGCTTTCCTATTGGCTCCCAGGAAATGGCGGCCTTCTTAATTGATAATGATCTCCATGATTTGGGTTTTTTTGGACCGAAGTTCACTTGGTCGAACAATAAGACTGGGAATAGTAAAATCTGGGTGCGACTCGACCGGGTGCTTATGAACTCGGTCGGCATTCAGGTGGCTCCTTTGGCCTCGGTGCGGCATTTGCTTCGTGTGGCGTCGGATCACTGCCCCTTGCTGTTGAGCTTGGTGTGTGCCACCCCGAATTCTGGTTGCCGCAGGATCCGTTTTGAGGATACATGGCGTACTTACCCGGAGACGTGGAAGCTGGTGCAGAAGCTGTGGACGAAAAATGACTATGGTCGGCCGGATGAGGTGCTCAACCGTAAGTGTTCGAGGACGCTACGTGGGCTTTTCTTCTGGAGCCGAAATCGGTTGAAGGAGCTGAATGACTTAAAAGGGTCCCTTGTGGCTCGGATTGGCGAGCTCCAGCTGTTGGAGTGCACCTCGGAGGGGCTTAGTCCTGAGCAGGATATTGAGCTGAGAAGGGCGGCTGCGGAGCTTAATTCCACTCTAGCTAGGCTTGCTATGCGTTGGAGACAGCGTGCCAAGGCCCGCTGGGTTGAGGAGGGAGACTCCAATTCTCATTTCTTCCACGCGTTTGCGTCGGCGCGGCGGAGGGGGAATCGTATTCTGGAGGTGCAGCGTAGTGATGGGGAACGAACGTCTGAGCAGGAGTGCATCCAAGAGGAGTTCATGGAATTCTTCCGGCTCAAATGGAAGGATAGGTTAGTCATGCTGGATGACTGGCCTCGGTTCCAGCAGAATGGCGGTTTTCCTGAGAACGTTCGTGGGGAGCTGGAGGCTGAGGTGACGGAGTTGGAGGTTCGCAATGCTGTGTTCAGCATGGGGAACAACCGCGCCCCCGGGATGGACGGTATTACTGTTTCCTTTCTTAAATTCTACTGGGATATTATTAAGAGTGATGTTACTCGTGGTATACTCCATTTTTTCTGCTCTAACTCTATGTGTGAAAGCTGGAAGGATACTCTTGTTGTTCTGTTGCCAAAGACGCCTAATGCGGACATTCCATCTAAATTCCGTCCCATCAGCCTGTGCCAATCCTTCTATAAAGTCGTGGCGAAGATCCTTATCAGCCGGATCAAACCGGTGCTTGGCAATCTCATTAGCGAGGAGCAGGGGGCCTTTGTTCCGGGGAGATCCATCTCCAATCATGGGCTTGTTGCTCAGGAGATGATGTGCAAATTCCAGCATTCCTTCCAGCGTGCTGGTATGATGGCGTTGAAGATTGACATGACCCAGGCGTATGACTGCATGGCTTGGGAGACGTTGCAACAGATTTTGATGCGCTTTGGGTTTCCTGACCGTCTTACCCGGTGGATCATGGCGTGTATTGTGCGGCCTCGTTTCTCCCTACTGATTAATGGTATTCAGTCGCCGTCGATTCAAGCCTTGAGCGGGCTTCGGCAGGGGTGTCCGTTGTCCCCGTACCTCTTTATACTTTGTTCTGAATTGCTTTCTCTAGCCTTCAAGCAACGGGGGGCTCAGCTGGGCATTCGCATTGTTCCTCATGCTGAGAGAATTTCTCACCTTCTGTACGCGGATGATATACTTGTGTTCGCGGAGGCCTCTAGGCAAAATGCTAAATGCATCTTGAATATTTTGGGTGCCTATTGTGGCTGGACGGGGCAGTGTGTTAATAGGGAGAAGTCGGCGATACTCTTTAACAAGCGTTGCCCGAAGTGGAAGCAGCGGGTGATTGCCAGGGCTGTGGGGGTTCACCGGGTGGATCAACTCGAGTACTTGGGAATTCCGCTGGTTTTGCGTAAGCCGAAGGTGGCGGATTTCGCTAATGTTATTCGAAGTGCTCATGACAAGACTAACATCTGGGGCAAAAAGCACCTTTCGTATGCTGGGCGTGCTCTTCTGATCCGTTCGGCTTTGCTTTCTATCCTGGCGTACCTTCTTGCGCATACTGAGGTGCCGAGTGGGGTGCTTAATGCTATCGAGAAGCTCGGACGGCGGTTTTTGTGGCAAAAAGATTCCAACAGCAAGGGTATGCACTATGTGGGCTGGCATGACCTCTGCCTACCGTGTGACCAGGGGGGCCTTGGTTTCCATGATTTAACTGTTTGGCGCGGACCCCTTCGTGCTCGGCTTGCTTGGACGGTCATTAATGAACCCGAGTCTCTTCTCCACAAGGTCGTCACGGCGAAGTATGGCGCCGACTTGTGGCAGCCTGTTCGGACCACTAAGTGCTCCGCTACTTGGAGAATTATTCGGGATGGGATGGACGCTCTGTCGGCTATTCTCCGGTGGTGGATTGGCGATGGGCGTTGCGTCAGAATTCTCCAAGATTGCTGGATTCTGGACCGGAAGATCGGTGAGTGGCCGACTTTTGTCAATGTGGAGGTGGAAAATGCTCGCGTGTGCAACCTGTTGACAGACTCGCTTGAGTGGAATGAGGAAGTGGTGAACCGCTGCTTCGGCCCCATTATGGCGCAACGCATTTTGGAGATTGGCACGAACAGGGGGGAGGGGACGGACACGCCATAACTCACTAAATCGTGCTTCGGTTCTTCGCTCTCGGCGGTGGCGTATAGGTCCAAATTCCAGGGGCCGGAATGTGTTTTTGGCTGGTTGCACAATTTGAAGCTTCACCCGCGCGAGAAATTTCATTGGTGGCGGCTTCTTCGGAATGCTATTCCCACTAATGTGTGGCTCCACCGGCGGGGGCTGTCGAGCACCCGGCTTTGTCCGTGGGGGTGTGATATGGAGGAAAACACGGAACACTGCATTACCCTTTGCCATATGCTGAGTAAGGTGGGGAGGATCCTTGCGAAGTAGGGATTTACCCTGCCTCAATATGACTCCCTCGCGGCGGCGATGGAGGGCCTGGCTGCGATGGCTGACTCCAACCGGGCTCGTGGATTGATGTTTTGCTATGCGGTTTATCAGGTTTGGCGTGCCAGGAATGATTTGAAGCATACTGGGACGTCCCGCCCACCTTCGGTTATTGCTGCTACGATCTTGTCGCTTTTGCCGCGGACTTACTCGATGCCAATTCTGGAGCAATGGAGTTACCCTCAGCCCTCCGGGCTGTCTCCTGATCACTCATGGTGCCCCCCTCCTCCAGGTTGGTTGAAGTTTAATGTTGACGCGGCGGTGCGGCCTTCCTGCGTGGCTGGGATCGGGGTGGTGGTTCGGACCTATGCGGGATCGTTCATCGCGGCGGCTGGGAGGCGGGTTGAACAGTGGGACGCTTTCCAGGCAGAAGTTCTTGCGGCCACGGCAATCCGAGAGGTAATTCGGGAGTGGATGTATGACCTCGACGGGATTGTCATTGAGGGGGATTGTTCTAATGCCATTCGATGGCTCCAGCATCTTCACGATCGGCACCATAAGGCGCACTACAATTTTGAGGGACCTGACCTCACTTTTTTGCTCAATTTTAAACAAGTTCTTTTTAGACATACTCGTAGGGAACGTAACCGCCCTGCGGATTTTTGTGCCACTTTGGCCCTTTCTGAGAGTTTTGTTTTTTGGGATGAGGATGCTGCCAATGTTCCCTTAACCTTTTTATCGTTGTTAAGGGACGACAGCCATAGGTTTACTTTCACGTGTAACTAGTTTTCTATATTAATGCAAAATGCACCAGTTCAACTCTCTCTCTCTCTCTCTCTCTCTCTCTCTCTCTCTCTCTCTCTCTCTCCTCTTGCTTGCTTGCGATTTTGCCTGGGGGATTTTCTCTCAAAAATGAGATCTAGCTGTCGCAATCTGATCGGGTTTGCTCGGGGGGTATGGTTGGGGGTGACCGGCTGTCACCCCCTCGTCATCCGCCGAGGGGCGGCGGAGTGAGAGAAGGTGGTAGTTCTGTCAGGCAGAGGAATGGTGCTGAGGAAGGTAGTTCGGGAGCTGTTGTTAATAGCGGAATAGGTGTGAGGGCTATTTTGAGAGATGGAGGAAGGATTATTGCGGGAGCTGAGACTGGCAATAGTGGAGGGATCTGTGGAGAAAGGAGGTTCTCATTTGTGACCTCTGAAGGCTTGGCAGAGATCGGAGCTGAAGGAAGCCGTTCGGTTCATAATCAGACAACTGATGGTGCTCGGGAGGTTTTATCTATAGCATCTGGGCTTGAGATGAATGCATCTCAGATGGAGAACGTTGGCTGAGACATGGCATCAAGTGAGGGGCTGGATGGGAATCGAATACTGAGATGGGTGGTATGTCAATGCAAGGGTTTTCGGATTAGGATGAATAATGGAGATTATAGGCGGATCTGAAGCTGAAGAGTTTTTTAAGGAACTGGAATAGGATACTCATAACAGAGATGCTAAAGGTCCAGGTAGGCTGAAGGACATGAATGTTGTTACACAGGATGAAGCGATTGATTCTAAGGAGTCTATTGAACAAGTTGAGGTAAGTAAAATGATTGATAATCCTATGTTTGAACCCGATAGACCCCTTTTTACTTTTGGCAATGCAAGTTGTATTGATGATCTGAAGAAGATGTCCTCAGTATGGAAGGTTATGGATAATATATGGAAGGTGGAATGTGTTAAGCCGATATTTAATTTTGGCTTGTTGAAGGAAGTGAAACAAACTGGGCAATTGAATAGGGGTGAAAATGGAGATGTAGATGGCTGCGACTTTTCTATGAATGTTGAATGCAGCCCAGGTGCTCGTGGAAATGACTCTAATGATAGCAACTTGTTCCAGCAGAAATTGAGAACTCCTGGCTATACCGGTCCGATTAAGAAGGAGATTGACGAAATTGGGGCAGCATCTAATGCTTGGAAGAAGTCTACAGCTATTCAATTAAGCTTACTTGATGAGGTTGGCAGCTTTATGAGAGAAGATGGATTGGTGAATCTAGATTTAAATAAAGCTAGAAGTAATATCCAAAAGCCTAACAGAGCATTGGTAGGTTGTCTCTTGGGACTTCGGCTTCCTTTTTTTGTGGTACAAAATGAGCTCCAAAGGAAGTGGGATCATCTTGGGCAAACTCAAATCACAACTACATGATCAGATTGCTTCCTTTACTGGTTTGGAAATAGGGAAGCAAGGGATAGTGTCTTGCTTGGGGGACCTTGGTACATAGCCGGACAAATCATTGGGATCGATCAATGGAGGGCTGGGTTATCCTTTAAATCTTTGAGAAGATTTACATCATCTGTGTGGATCAGGCTTCCAAATCTGCCGTTGGAGTATTGGGATGAGTCCAACCTTGCTAGATTGGCTGCGGGTATAAGGGAATCCCTTCTTATGGACGAGCAAACAAAATTATGGAACAGGTGTGCTTTTGCTCGTGTTTGTGTGCGATTGGATCTGTCGAAGAGGTTGCCTAAGGGATTATGGGCAAATGGGTTGAATGGGAAATTTTATTAACCCATTGAATATGAGGGAATTCCCTTAATTTGCTTGAAATGCAGGAAGCTTGGACACAAGGCTGAGTTGTGCAGGGAGAGTATTGTCCAGCATAAGCAACAGGATGCAAAGGCTAGTGATGATCGGGTTCAGACAAGTTTTGGTGGTTCTGTTATTGACAAAGGAGGTCAGGGAAGTGGTGTAGGGGTTACACCAGTTGGTTGAGCAATGTCTGATATTCAGAATTGTTCGGATATTGATAATGATGAGAGTGAATGGACCATTGTAACGAGGAGGAGGAGATCAAATAATCCCAGAGCTGGGTACAGAGCACAAACGGCTAATGCTAAGGTTGCTGCTCCGGTTTCAGCACCAAAAATTGTTTGGAGGGAAGTACCCAAAGTGCAGAAAACTATTGAACAGCAGGGGGAGGTGCAGCCGCTCATACAGATGAATGAAGCCTTGTCCTCTGCTGAGGAGAAATCTGGATTGCAACAAGTGGTGGATAATTCTGTGTCGAATTCTATGGGAATGGAGGTTATCCAGGAGGGGAAAGGTGCTCAGATGGAAAGCGGTAGATTGATGAGGTCAGGTGGGTTGAGTCATTCTTATGATCTGAGAATGGTGGGGAGAAGGAATTGGAAGGACAGAAATAACGTGAAATCTCTGGCTCAGAAATTAGTTCTTAAATTACTGAAGTTTTCAGACAGCAAGCCTGGTGTATCAAAACCGAAAGTCAAGCATGGCAGGGATTCTACTGTTACAAAGGAAGTTGCTCACATTGGCTCTATGTTAAAATTGCCACGTATGAGGAGGAGGAAGACTACTGAGGCTGAGTTGTCAGCTCCCCCTTTTGAGCATTTGGTCAATGTTAAAGACAATCTGGGTTATTTAACCCATAGGGGGATTGATATGGGGGATCAGAATTCTGAAAAAAATATGGAGATTGGAGATATGGGTGGTATGGTTGTCCATATGGAAGGTGGGGTTAGTTTAAATGTGAGCGGCGGGGACGCTTCCCCTTTGGTTAATTATGTTTAACATCATTTGTTGGAACTGTAGGGGTGCTCGTAAGAAGGAGATAGGTAATTACTTACGTCACCTAATTGGGGAACATAATGTTAATTTTATTGGCCTATTGAAGACAAAGATGGATTCCTTTGTCAAGAAAGATGTTGATAGACTGGCAGGAAGAGAATGGGAGTTCATTTTCCAACCATCCATTGGCAATGCAGGTGGCATCTTTGTGATGTGGAAGAGTAGTATGCTTTTTTTTCAGGTTCTTTTTAAAACTAATCAATATATCATGGGGAGGTTGAAAATTGCAGATGATATTGATTGGGAGATTGTTGTGGTTTATGCCGACAAAGAAAGATATACTAGGATGATTGTTTGGGAGGATATCTCTAGGTACCATACAAGGGATGTTCCTTTATTGGTCGGGGGAGATTTTAATTGTATTGTGGCTAAGGAGGATAAGAAAGGTGGAAGGCCCTTTCATTTTTCTCCAGCTACAAATGACATGGCTGCATTCATGATGTCAAATGATTTGGTTGATCCGGGCTTCAATGGTTCAGCTTTTACCTGGACTAACAACAAGGACACTAGAAGTAGGATTTTCTCCAGATTGGATCAGTTTTTGATTTCTTCTTCCATTCTTGATTCTTTTCAGGGTTTGAAGGTTAAGCATTTGACTAGACTTGCATCCGATCATTGCCCCATTTTGTGCAGTTTCATTAGGGAAGTGAAGATGGTCTACTCTTATTGGATAAAGTTTGAAGATGTATTGGCTAGCTATCCTATGGCTTGGCATTTTGTTAAACAAAAATGGCAGGTTGATGATTTGGGTTCTGAATCAACTAAACTCCAAAAAAAATGCCAAAGAACTCTAAAGGCCTTATTTTTTTGGAGTAAAAACAAGCTCAAAACACTCATCCAATTGAAGGAAGAACTTGATAAAGAGATCAAGTTCTTACAGGAAGTGGAGTGTACACCGAATGAGTTATCTGAAGCTTAGGCCGAGTCTTTGGGTTTTAAGGTACAACTATTGAACAATACTCTAGCTCTTATTATGACATGGTGGAAACAATGAGCTAAGGTGAAGTGGATTGAGGAAGGTGATGGGAATACGCGCTTCTTCCATTCAATGGCTTCTGCGAGGAGAAGAGCTAAATGTATTGATTCCATTAAGCAGGAAGGCAGGACGGTGGTGACAGAATAGAAGGAGATTTCTAAGGTGTTCTTTGAGTTCTTTGAGAAGAAATGGCATTGTCAGGATATTGAGGAGAAGGGATGGCAATCACTTGAAGCTCAAAGGAATTACTTGGCTCAGTTTGCGGATGTTATGGATCGGGATGTCACTAAGGCAGAGGTGTGGGATGTTGTTTGTCTCTCTCTCTGTCTCTCTCTCTCTCTCTCTCTCTCTCTCTCTCTCTCTCTCTCTCTTGCTCTCTCCATTTTTCTTCTTGCTCTCTCCATTTCTTTCCCTTGTTCACTCTTACTCTCTCTCTCTCTCTTGCTCTCTCTCTCTCTCTCTCTCTCTCTCTCTCTCTCTCTCTTTCTCTAGGTCTCTCTCTCTCTTACTTGTTCAATCTTACACACACTATCTCTCTATCTCCCTCTATCTTTCTCTCTCTTGCTCTCTCTCTCTCTCCCTCTCTCTCTCTTGCTCTCTCTCTCTCTCTCTTGCTCTCTCTCTCTTGATCTCTCTCTTGCTCTCTCTCTCTCTCACTTATTCAATCTTACTCTCTCTCTATCTCTCTCTCTTGTGCTCTCTCTTACTCTCTCTCTCTCTTGCTCTCACTCTCTCTCTCACTCACTCTCTCTCTCTCTCTCTTGCTCTCTCTCTCTCTTGCTCTTTCTTACTCTAGCTATCTCTCTTGCACTCTCTCTATCTCTCCTTCTCTCTCTCTTACAATCTCTCTCTCTCTTGCCCTCTCTCTCTCTTTCTCTCTCTTGCTCTCTCTCTTGCTCTCTCTCTTCTCTCTCTCTCTTGCTCTATCTATCTCTCTCTTGCACTTTTTTGCTCTTGCTATCTCCCTTGCTCTCTCTCTTATTCTCTCTCTCTCACTTGTTCAATCTTACTCTCTCTCTCCCTCTCTCTCTCTATCTCTTTCTCTCTTGCTCTCTCTCTCTCTTGCTATCTCTCTTGCTCTCCTCTCTATCATTCTCTTTCTCTCCCTCTCTCTTACTTTCTCTCTTGTTCTCTCTCTCTCTCTCTTGCTCTCTCTCTCTTGCTCTCTTTCTCTCTCTCTCTTGCTCTTTGTTGCTCTCGCATTCTCTCTTGCTCTCTCTCTCTCTATCTCTTACTCTCTCTCTCTTGCTCTCTCTCCCTCTCTCTCTCCCTCTCTCTCTCTTTCTCTCTCTCTCTCTTGCTCTCTCTCTTTCCCACGTGCAGTAAGAGAGAGATGGTGGAAGGGAGTAGTTCGGGAATGACAAAAGGCAGCTCAGGGAGTATTGATTTTGATGGGACGAAGAGAGACAGACCGTTGGTGGTTAAAGCAGAGAAAAGTTACCATGATAAGGGTAGTGGTAACATTGATAGAATGAAAGGGGAGCAGGCACATCAAGATGGAAATGGAGAAAAGGTAGCCAGGGAGGATGGTATTATTGAGGGGGATGACCAATTGGGGCTGTGGATCCAAGTCCCCCCAAGACGAAGGAGAAGCTCTCGAGTAATGGAAAGAGCTAATGAGACTAAAGCCAACAGACAGATGTTGAAGGTCCCCATTCAGGTGGACTTGAACAAGGTTAAGGAACCACAGAGTATGGTGAAACCTACCCGTAAGCAGCTCAAGATGGGCTTTAAAAAGCCATTGCCATTCACTGTGGTAATTAAGCCATTTTTACCTAAAAGTAATAGGTATAAAATTGAGAAAGAGCTGAGTCAGCTGGGACCTATTGAGGAGCTTCCTAGGAAGAGGAAGAAGGAGGTACTGGATGAAATTAGCGGCGGGGATGCTTCCCCTTTAGTTAATTAATGTCATCCATTATTATCTGGAATTGCAGGGGTGCCCGAAAGAAGAAGACTGGGCATTACTTATGAAGTCTTATTGGTAACAATGAGGTTTGTTTAGTTGGTTTAGTTGAAACTTTGATTAAAGAGGTTGACAGAGTGGATGTCAACAATCTTGTTGGAGGTTGATGGGAGTATTTCAATCTTGCTGCTTTGGGGAAATCTGGCGGGTTATTAGTCATGTGGAGGACGGACATCACTCAATTTGAAATCATTGTCACAAATGAACAGGTGTTAATTGGCAGACTTGTTCTACCTAATCTTCAAGAGTGGATAGTGGCTTTAGTCTATGCTAATAAAGACTACCATGCTCGACATGTTTATGGAATGTGATAGGTAATAATGTCAATGGGAGTCTCCCAGTGATTGTTGGGGGAGACTTTAACTGTTGCCTTGATCAGGGGGAGAAGAAGGGAGGTCAAAGATAAAGGTACTCAGTGGGAGCTCAGGAAATGGCTGAATTCATGGTTGACAATGACCTGCATGATTTGGGATTCATGGGGCCCAAATTCACTTGGTCTAATAACAAGAGTGGAAATAGTAAGGTGTGGGTGCGGTTGGATAGAATTCTTATGAATTCTGAAGGACTTCGCTTAGCTCCTATGGCAAGTGCTAAGCATCTGTTATATTTAGCATCAGATCATTGCCCGTTACTTTTGAGATTAAATCCTAATATTCAGAAACCTATGGGAAAGTGGATCAGATTTGAAGACATATGGATGTCGTATCCAAGCACGTGGCATCTTGTGTGGAAGAACTGGACTAGAGCAGACTTTGGGTAGCCGGTTGACGTTCTGAATAGGAAGTGCCAGAGAACTCTTTGGGCCCTATTTTTTTGGAATCATAATAGACTGAAGGAATTAGGGGAGCTCAAGATATCATTGGAGACACATATTGAGGAGCTTTAGGCCGCTGATTGTGGTTTGATGGGGCTGACAGCTGAACAAGACCTGGAGCTACGATAAAAGGTGGTAGAATTGAACAATACGCTGGCACGTATTGCCACTTGGTGGAGATAGAGAGCGAAGTCCAAGTGGATTGATGAAGGTGACACTAATTCACATTTTTTTCATTCTAATGCATCTGCTCGCATGAGGGGTAATTGTATTGGAGAAGTGCTGAATTCTGAGGGAGTAAGGGTCACTAAATTGAATGCTATTCAAGATGAATTCATGGCTTTCTTTATGCTCAAGTGGAGAGAAAGGTAGGTGTGCTTGGACCATTGGGCAGAATTCCAGAGCAGTGATAGAATACCTGAGCTTTTGAGCACTAGCTTAGAGGAAGAGGTAACTGAAAGAGGAAATCCAGCAAGATGTGTTTCGAATGGGAATAACAGAGCTCCGAGGATTGACGGTATTACCTCATCATTCCTTAGATTCTATTGGGAAATTATTAAACATGAAGTTGTGCGTGCTATTGTTCATTTTTTTAATACTAACTCCATGTGTGAGAATTGGAAAGACAACATTGTTATTCTTATCCCTAAGACTGATAATGCTGATCATCCATGTAAATTTAGACCTATCAGTCTTTGTCAGTCTTTCTATAAGATTGTGGCTATAATTCTGATCATGCGGCTTTGGCCGGTTCTTGGGAGCATTATTGGTGAAGAATAGGGGGCTTTTGTACCGGGGAGATCTATTTCAAGGCACAGGATGATTGCTCAGGAGGTGATGTACAAATTCCAATATTCATTTCAGAAAGCTAGGATGATGGCATTGAAGGTAGAAATGGAACAAACATACGATTGTATGGCTTAGGAAACTTTACAAACAATAATGATTAGAATGGGCTTTCTAAATCATTTTACGCAGTGGGTGATGCAGTGCATTGTTAACCCTCAGTTTACTCTGATGGTTAATGGGAACAGAACACCTTGGATTTATGCTAGAAGTGGGCTCAGACAAGGATGCCCGTTATCGCCTTATTTATTTATTCTTTGTTCTGAACTTCTAACCAAAGCTTTCAGACAGAGAGGAGATCAGATTGGGATTCAAATCACGAAGAATGGTGAAAGTATATCACACCTGCTGTATGTCGATGATATACTGGTGTTTGCTAAGGTAAATAGGAGGAGTGCCATGCATATTATGGGGATTTTGGTTGATTATTGTAGGTGGACTGGACAGAAAATCAATAGTGGTAAATCGATAGTTCTTTTTAGTAAGAGATGTTCGAACTGGAGGAAGAGATCGATTGCTAAGCTGATGAGGTTTAGGAAGGTGGAGTCTCTGGAGTATCTTGGGATACCGTTGGTAATGAAGAGGCTTATTACGGCTGACTTCTCCAAAGTTTTGAAGATTGCTTATGATAAAACCAATGTGTGGGGGAAGAGGCATCCGTCAATGGCTGGGTGGGCTTTGCTGATTAGAACTTCGCTGCTGCCTGGTCCGATGTACTTGATGACCCACACATGTGTTCCTAGTGGCATTCTTTATGCCATTGTAAGGATGAGTAGGAGGTTGTTATGGCAGAAGGATCCTAGCAGTAGAGGTATGCATTATGTGTCATGGAGGGAGATATGTCAACTGAGGGATCAGAGGGGACTTGGATTTCATAGTCTGACATTATGGCAGAGTTCTCTCAGAGCCCGGTTAGCATAGGATATGATTGAGGATCCTAATCTGTTATTGTACAGAGTGCTGAATTCAAAGTATGCGAATGATGTTTGGAGTTTTAAACGGGGAAAGAATGTGTCTAACATGTGGAAGGTGATCCAGGATGGAGCGTTGGCACTTCGTTCTATAATTTGGTGGAAGATTGGAGATGGTAGACAGGTTGATGTGGTGAGAGATACGTGGATTCTTGATCGGAGCATTGCACGTTGGCCCACATTTGTCAATGTAGATGAATTAAATGAAGCCAAGGTATGCAGATTTTTGGATCAATCATTACAATGGAACAGGACTGCGGTGAAAGAATGCTTTGGGGAGATAATGGCATAACATATTATGGACATTGATATGAATTGTGAGAATGCTCGTAACTGCCCTATTCTTGCTTATTCTTGCTTGAATAGGTCGGTGGTTGCTATGGCCTATCAGGAGAAGATTGAAAGGGGGACTATCAGTTCAGATGGATGGTGAAACTAAAATTACATCCGCGTGAAATGTTTTTCTGGTGGAGACTGCTTAGAAATGCAATCCTTACTGGTGAGTGGCCGTTTCCTAGAAGTCTTGCTGAATCCCCTAATTGTCGTTGGGGGTGTAACGTTGAGGAGACCTTGGATAATTGCACCATGCAATGCTTAAAGCTGAAGGAAGTTTTTTGTATATTGGGAAAATGGGGATTTGTTATACCTGTTGTTAATTCTCTTAGTGAATTGATGAAGGTTCTCTATAATTTAGTTGACAATAATTCTAGTATGGGCAGATTATACTGCTACTCTGTTTATCAGCTGTGGAAAGCTAGGAATGATTTGAAGCACTTGAGGAAGTGTAGGTCCCCCTCTGTGATAGCTGCTACAGTGCTGTCCTTGTTGCCAAAACCATACAGAGCGCCATTTTTGGAGCAATGGAATACCAATCAGCCCCTGGGGCTACCTTCCCATAAATTGTGGTGCACCCCCCCCCCCCCCCCCTTCAGGATGGATCAAGTTCAACGTGGATGCATCATTGAAGTCTTCTAACCAAGTTGGTATAGGTATTGTTTCCCGCAACTAATTAACTTGGAGCTTTGATTGTTGCTTCTGGAAAGAACTTGGAGCATTGGGATGTTTTGGTTGCCGAGATCATGGCTACTGCTGCTATTCAAGAGGTGTTAACGGAGAGGATGTTTGAGCTTGAAGATATTATCATTGAGGTTGATTGTATGAATGCTATTAGATGGATGCAGAATTTGAATGATCGCCGGAATAAGGTCCATTACATGGCTGATGGGTCGGACCTTTCGTTTCTTTTGGAGTTTAAACAGGTGCTTTTTCAGTTCATACCCTGGGAGAGCAACTGACCAGTTGATTTCTGCTCACGGTTAGCTTTATCTGGTAGTTTCATATTTCTTGATGTTAATAACATTGAGTTCCCCTCGACATTGTTGGCTTTGTTGAGGGAAGATAGTGATAAGGTATTGGTTTAATTTCCTTTCTAGTTGATAGTTACTTGTAACTAGTTTTTGGTATCTTTTTTAATACAAATGCAGATATTCAGCTCTCCCACGTGCTCTCTCTCTCTCTCTTGCTCTCTCTCCTGCTCTCTCTTTCTCCCTCTCTCTCTCTCCCTCTCTCTATCTCTCTCTCTTTCTCTCTCTCTCTCTTGCTCTCTCCATTTTTCTTTCTTGCTCTCTCCAT
This sequence comes from Dendrobium nobile, assembly GCA_022539455.1. Lineage (NCBI taxonomy): Eukaryota > Viridiplantae > Streptophyta > Magnoliopsida > Asparagales > Orchidaceae > Dendrobium > Dendrobium nobile. Next base: position 57,403,223 of record CM039723.1, on the reverse strand, counting down.
TTCTCTCTCTTGTTCACACTTACTCTCTCTCTCTCTCTTGTTCAAACTTACTCTCTCTCTCTCTCTATCTCTCTCTCTTGCTCTCTCTCTCTCTCTCACACACACTCACTCTCTCTTGCTCTCTCTCTCTCTTTCTCTCACTTGTTCAATCTTACTCTCTCTCTCTCCCTCTCTCTCTCTCTTTTTCTCTCACTTGTTCAATCTTACTCTCTCTCTCTCTCTTGCTCTCTCTCTTGCTCTCTCTCTTTCTCTATCTCTCTTGCTCTCTCTCTCTTGGTCTCTCTCTCTCTCTCTCTTCCTCTCTCTCTCTCTCTCTCTTTTGCTCTCTCTCTCTTACTCTTTCTTGCTCTCGCTGTCTCTCTTGCTCTCTCCATTTTTCTTTCTTGCTCTCTCCATTTCACTCTAATTCACTCTTACTCTCTCTCTCTCACTTGTTCAATTTTACTCTCTCTCTCTCTTGCTCTCTATCTCTTGCTCTCTCTCTCTCTCACTTGTTCAATCTTACTCTCTCTCTCTCTTACTCTCTCTCTCTCTTGCTCTCTCTCTCTCTCTCTTGCACACTCTCTTGCTCTCTCTCTATCTCTCACTCCATCTCTCTCTTTTTCTCTCACTTGTTCAATCTTACTTTCTCTCTCTCTCTCTCTCTCACTCGCTCTCTCTCTCTATGACTCTCTCTCACTTGTTCAATCTTACTCTCTCTCTTGCTCTCTCTCTCCCTCTCTCTCTCCCTATCTCTCTCTCTCTTGCTCTCTCTCTATCTCTCTCTTTCTCTCTCCCTCTCTCTCTTTCTCTCTCTCTCTCTCTCTCTTGCTCTTTCTTGCTCTTGCTATCTCTCTCACTCTTAGGTGTGCTTTTGTACGTATATGTGTTCGACTGGATTTGTCAAAAAGGCTTCCTAAAGGAGTGTTGGCACAAGGGTTGGAAGGGACTTTCTTCCAACCAATTGAGTACGAGGGGATTCCTTTAATATGTTTGAGATGTGGGAAGGTGGGACATAAAGTAGATTTATGTAAGGAGAAGTGTGAAGTGGTTAAATAACAAGGATTGAAGAATCCTAGTGAACTGGAACAAGATGCTGACAAGGTGTGTGGGCCTTCTGTTTGTGGTGATGGTAAAATAGCTGATGGGGATAGCTTGTCTTATGTGAAGGCTTCGGCTATTGATAAAGATATGTGGGAATGGACTATTGTAACAAGGAGGAGAAGACCCAACAATGCTCGTGCTGGGTACAGAACACAAGTGGATATAGATAAACCTGATACGCAGGTTTCTACTCCCAAAATGGTTTGGAGGGAAGTTAATAAAAATCAGGAGGAGGTTGGAAATGCTAATATGCATAAGGCTAAGGCTAATGAACTGGGTAAGGAGCCAAATATTGTGAAAGGTCAAGGTAAATTTGTTCAATCAGCGGGTCAAGGAGTAAATCAGTGGCAGATGCAGATGGATAATTTGGGTGGTTTGAGTCATCCTCATGTTGAAGTACAACCTGTTTTGAAGAATCCAGATGAAATGTTTGTTGGCTCAGTATCCTTGCCGGTGTTGAAGAAGAAAAATCGGAGGGAACCCCTGGATTCCCCTGCTCAGCTACTGGTTCCTAAAGCTTTGAAGTTTTCTGATGCTAAAGTTGGTGTGATCAAAGGTAAAAACAAGAAAGCCAGGAATTCTAAAGAGTGACATACTAAGTAGATGACACTTATTGGCCCTCTTCAGAAGTTGCCCGGTATTAGGAGAAGTAGAAATTGGAAGGATGAGGTGGCTTCTTCATCCATTAAATAGTTTGTTAATGTTGTTGATAAATCTATTGACAACAAGTTAAAGGAGGTGGATCTTGCTGATCAATGGCAAGGTGTTTTCTCTGAAGTTTTTTGTGGCGGGGACGCTTCCCCTTTGGTTGTTAATGTTTAACATTTTATGTTGGAATTGTAGAGGTGCTCGTAAGAGGAAGACGGGCAATTACTTACGACACCTAGTTGGGGAGTATGATGTTAGTTTCATTGGCTTGTTGGAGACAAAGATGGAATCATTTTGTAGGAAGGAAGTTGATAGGATTGCAGGAAAAGATTGGGAGTTTGTTTTTGAACCTGCTATTGGTAATGGAGGTGGCATTTTAATATTGTGGAAAGTTGTTGTTCTCTCCTTCCATATGTTATTTAAAACTAACCAATGTATTATGAGGAAGGTTAATGGTACCAATGGTATGTTTTTGGAGGTTGCAGTAGTCTATGCTAACAAAGACAGATATGTAAGGAGGCATGTTTGGGAAGACATTTCCAAGGCTCATAATTTGGATGCTCCCTTATTAGTTGGTGGTGATTTCAATTGCATTATGTCACAAGAAGATAAAAGGGAGGAAAGGCTTTTCATTTCTCTAGATCTACAGGTGATATGGCTGATTTTATGGCAACTAATGACTTGGTTGATCCAGGTTTTTCTGGTCCTGCTTTCACATGGACTAACAACAAGGATGCAAGGAGCAGAATTTACTCTAGACTGGACCGGTTTTTTGTTAGCTCTTTAATATTAGATTCTTTCCAAGGGTTAAAGGTAAGGCACCTTAGCAGAATTGCTTCTGATCACTGTCCTATTTTGTGCTCTTTTCAGAGTGAAGTGAGGCAGAAGTATTCTCATTGGATTAAGTTTGAAGATGTTTGGATATCTTATTCTAAGGCTTGGCAATTAGTATGGGATAAATGGAGAGTGGATGATGAAGGCAATGAAGCTCTTAAGCTCAAGAAGAAATGCCAAAGAACTCTCAAGACTCTTTTTTTCTAGAGTAGGAATAAAATCAAAATGCTAAATCAATTGAATGATGAGCTTGACATGGAGATTAAAAATTTACAGGAATTGGAATGTTTACCTGGTGGGTTAACTGAAGTTCAAGCTTAGGCTTTAAGGTATAAGGTTCAATTGCTGAATAGTACTCTTACTCGTATTATGTCTTGGTGGAAGCAACGAGCAAAAGTAAAATGGCTTGAAGAGGGTGATGAGAACACCAGGTTCTTTCATTCTATGGCATCGGCTAGAAGGCGGAGTAATTGTATTGAAGCTTTAAAGCATTCTGATGGATCAATTGTAACGGAACAAATGCAGATCTCTGATATGATTCATTAATTCTTTGAAAAGAAATGGTGTGGAAATGCTATTGTGGAGGATGGGTGGCCCTCCCTTGGTTCTCATTGTGATAGCTTGGTTGGAGTGGCGGGTTTTCTTGAAAATGAAGTCACTAAGGAGGAGATCTGGGTAGTTGTTTGTTCTCTGGGCAGGAATAGAGCTCCTGGGAGAGACGGAGTAACAGCCTCCTTTTCAAGAGTTTTTGGGAGATTATGGGGGAACAAGTTACCAAGGCTTGTTTGGAATTCTTTGCTTCAGGATTTATGGATCCTTCTTGGAAGGAAACGGTGGTGGTCCTTGTGCCTAAAGTCAAAAATTCTGAACATCCATCTAATTTTAGACCTATCAGCCTCTCTCAGACAATTTACAAAGTGGTTGCAAAGGTTTTAGTGAACAGACTTAAAGGGGTGCTGCCTAAGCTTGTTTATGAGGAACAGGCTGCATTTGTCCTGGGGCGATCTATTTCCAACCATTGTTTGTTGGGGCAGGAGGTAATTAATAAGTTCAAAATCTCTAAATCTTCCTTAGGCTTTTTTGCATTGAAAGTTGACATGGAGCAAGCTTATGACAAGATGAGCTGGAAGACATTGGAGCTGATTATGAGGCGTATGGGGTTCCCTCAAAGGTTCTATGCTAGGGTTTTAAAGTGTTTCCAAGATCTTGTTCGATCTTACTCTCTCTCTCTCTTGCTCTCTCTCTCTCTCTCTCTCTCTCTCTCTCTCTCTCTCTTGCTCTCTCTCTCTCTCTCTTGCTCTCTCTCTCTCATGCTCTTTCTTGCGCTCTCTATCTCTCTTGCTCTCTCTCCCTCTTTCTCTCCCTCTCTCTCTCTTGCTCTCTCTCTCTCTTCCTCTCTCTCTCTCTCTCATTCTCTCTCTCTAGCTCTTTCTTGCTCTCGCTGTTTCTCTAGCTCTCTCTCTTGCTCTAGCTGTCTCTTTCGCTCTCTCTCTTTCTTTCTCTTGCTCACTCTTTTGCTCTCTCTATCTCACTCTCTTTCGCTCTCTCTGTCTCTCTCTTGCTCTTTCTCTTTCTCCCTCTCTCCCTCTCTCCCTCTCTCTCTCTTTTGCACACACTCTCTCCCTCTTGCTCTCTCTCTCTCTCTTTCTCTCTCCATTTTTCATTCTTGCTCTCTCCATTTATCTCTCATGTTCAATCTTACTCTCTCTCTCTCTCCCTCTATCTCTCTCTCTCTCTCTCTCCCTCTATCTCTCTCTCTTGCTCTCTCCATCTTTCTTTCTTGCTCTCTCCATTTATCTCTCTTATTCAATCTCTCTCTCTCTCTCTTGCTCTCTCTCTTACACACACTATCTCTCTTTCTCTCTTTTTCTCTCAGTTGTTCAATCTTACTCTCTCCATTTCTCTCTCTCTCTTTCTCTCACTTGTTCAATCTTACTCTCTCTCTCTCTCTTGCTCTCTCTTGCTCTCTCTCTCTCCCTTGCTCTTTCTCCTCCTCTCTCTCTCTCTCT
>CM039723.1:57391149-57396149 GCA_022539455.1 Dendrobium nobile | reverse complement strand
GGTGTTGAATGATGCATCTATGGAGGAAGGGATGGCGGTGAAGGAAATGGAGGTAGCTGTACAAGATGCTGCAGGTGTGATCGGAGCAGGGAGCAGCTCCTCTAGTTTGAGCAAGCCAATTGGATACACGTCAGATGCTTGTGGGAATGTTGATGTTGGGCAATCAAGTGGGAACTGCGGGGAGAGCCTTGGGAAGGGTTTCGTTCGCGGCTAGTATGGGGAATCCATGGAAGAAGCCGGATCATGTTCCGATCCTGCATCCGGAAGATATCAATGCCATTTCAGGAGACGGGATCTCCATTGATCTAAATCTGGATAGAGTCAGGGCTAACATGGAGATGCTTGATCGAGCTGTTGTGGGGAAGATTCTGGGTAAAAGAGCTTCGTTCTTCTTGTTGAAATCTGAGATCCAACGATAATGGGGAAGGTTTGGGGATTTTCAGCTCACCTCTTTGGGTGCGGATTGCTTTATCTGCATTTTTACTTCTGTGGAAGCTAGAAATGAAGTGCTAAGGGGCGGCCCCTGGTTTATTGGTGGTAATCTGGTGGGATTGGATAGGTGGACACCTAATTTCTCCCTAGCTTCTATGGAGGTACTGCCATCCCCGATTTGGATACGGTTACCTAATCTCCCATTACAATATTGGGATGAATGTTTCATTGCACGGATCGCCATGAAGATTGGCACTCCTTTATGGATTGATGCATTGACAGCAAACTAGGGAAGAAGAGAATATGCTCGGGTATGTGTGTGGATGAATTTGGCAAATAAACTTCAGGCGGGAGTGTGGGTCAATGGATGGAATGGGAGATTCTATCAGAAGGTAGAATACAATGGCATTGGCATTATGTGCTTTGGCTGTGGTAAAATTGGCCATCGGAGAGATCATTGTCCTTTGAAGGATGGTGGTCAAGGGGATGCGGGGATAAGAAAAGTAGGAGGGCAGTTGAAGCAGAGTGAACCGATGGTGAAGAACTCCGAGCAGTCCTCAGGTAGGATTGAGCGAGCTGAGAAGGTGCAAACCAGGATGGTTACTCATCCTATGATCAAAATTGAAGGAGGTAGTCATAACAAGGGGGGAGACAGCAGAACTGTGGAAGGAGGAAATGAGGTTAAGCAGGGAGCTATTGCCGGACCTTCTGCTGGGAAGGAATTTGATCAGGAGAATGATGATGAGCTGGGACCGTGGATTCAGGTTCCTCCTCGACGAAGAAGGAGTGTGCGACCTCCTGGGAGGAATTTTGTTGGTAACAACAATAGACAATTACAGAGTAATCCCAAACAAGTTGATTTGGGGAAGGTTGAAGCTCCTCAGAGCACTTTGAGACCTACTCATAAGCGGAATAGAATGGGGTTTAAGAAATCTTTACCCTTCACGGCAGGTATGCCACCTCCCTTGCCAAAAACTAATCGATTTAAGTCTATGAAAGAACTTAGTCAATTGGGACCTATTATGGAGTTTTCAAGGAAAAGGAGGAAGAAAATGACAGATATTACTAATGGTGGGGAGGATTCTCCTATTGATTCTAGCGGCGGGGACGCTTCCACATTTGTTTTTTAATGTCGTCGATCCTGATATGGAATTGTAGGGGCGCCCGAAAGAAGCAAACGGGCTATTACCTTCGTAGCCTCGTTGGTAACAATGAGGTTTGTTTTGTGGGATTGGTTGAAACCATGGTGATGGAAATGAGCAGACTGGAGGTGGATCGTTTGATTGGGAGTGAATGGGAGTTTTTTCATTCCCCAGCAAATGGTGGATCTGGAGGATTGATTGCATTATGGAAGAAGAATGTTGCAAACTTTGATGTTATTGACAACATGGATCAGGTGCTTATTGGGAATCTTACTTTTCCTAATATGCAAAGGTGGACTGTTGCTGTGGTATATGCTAGTAAAAGTTATCATAGCGGACGTTTGCTTTTGAATACTATTAGTCCGTTGATTTGTTCTGATCTCCCTGTGATTGTGGGGGGAGATTTCAATTGCTGCTTAAACCAAAGTGAGAAGAAGGGTGGGAGGAGATATAATTTCTCAGTGGGGGCTCAGGAGATGGCTCAGTTCATGGTAGATAATGATTTACATGATTCGGGATTCTTGGGTCCCAAATATACTTGGTCTAATAATAAATCTGGGCAAAGCAAGATTTGGGTGAGGTTTTACAAAATTCTGATGAACTCTGAAGGACTGAGACGGGCACCTGTGGCTGTAGTTAAACATCTGGTTCGGCTGACATCGGACCATTATCCGTTGATGGTGAACTTCTTTGCTGAAACCCCGAGACCTGGGAACAGATGGATACGGTTTGAAGATATTTGGATGACTTACCCTGTCACTTGGAGGTTAGTTTGGAAGAATTGGATCAGGGAGGACTTTGGAATGCCTGATGAGGTGGTGAATCGCAAGTGTAGCAGAACTCTAAAGGCTTTATTCTTTCAGAGTTGTAATCGACTTAAAGAACTTAATGAGCTGAAAATTTCTCTGGAAAGCCGTATTGAAGAACTTCAATTGGTGGATTGTTCTCCTAATGGGTTGAATGAGGAATAGGAGCAAGAGCTCAGATTGAAGGCAATTGAGTTGAACTCTACTTTAGCTCGGCTTGCTACCTGGTGGAAGCAGAGAGCGAAAGCCAGATGGATTGATGAAGGTGATACGAACTCGCATTTCTTCCATTCTTTTGCGTCTGCTCGGAGGCGAGGTAATCATATTATTGAAGTTGTAAATTCTAATGGGGAGAGGATTGTTGATCCGAACCTCATTCAAGAGGAATTCTGGAATTTTTTCATGCTGAAGTGGAGAGACAGGCAGGTCTCCCTAGCTAACTGGCCTGAATTTTGTAACGATGATATGATTCCTGTGCAGTTCAGTGATAGTATGGAGGCTGAAATTACTGAGTCTGAAATCAGTCAAGCTGTGTTTAGTATGGGCATTAACAGAGCGCCAGGGATAGATGGTATAACCTCCTCTTTTTTGAAATTTTATTGGGAGATTATAAAGAAAGATGTTATTAGTGCTATTCTGCAATTTTTTGCTACTAATGTGATGTGCCAGAGCTGGAAGGAAACCCTTGTGGTGTTAATTCCAAAAATGGAGAATGCTAATATGCCATCAAAGTTCAGGCCTATAAGTTTATGTCAATCTTTTTATAAGATTGTTGCTAAAGTGCTGATTAACCGCCTAAAACTTGTGCTGAGTACTATTATCAGTGAGGAGCAGGGGGCTTTTGTTCCAGGTCGATCTATATCCATGGGCTGATGGCACATGAAATGATGAGTAAGTTTAAGCACTCTACCCAGAAATCTGGACTTATGGCTTTAAAGATTGATATGGAGCAGGCGTACGATTGTATGTCATGGGAGACACTGCAGGAAGTAATGAACTTGATGGGATTCAAGAAGAGATTTATCACTTGGGTTATGCAGTGTATTTTTGAGCCAAAGTTCACTTTGCTGATGAATGGTAATAGGACACGGTGGATTGATGCTAGAAGTGGGCTGTGATAAGGATGTCCCTTGTCGCCCTATTTGTTTATTCTTTGCTCTGAGCTTCTTTCCAAATCCTTTAAACAGCGTGGAGTGCAGCTTGGAGTCCAGATGGCTAGGAACACAGTAAGCATTTCTCACTTACAGTACGCTGATGATATCCTTGTTTTTGCAGAAGCTAGCAGATGCAATGCCCGTCGGATTATGGAATTATTGGGAGATTATTGCTGCTGGACTGGTCAAAAGATTAATTGTGGTAAGTCTGCTATTCTTTTCAACAGAAATTGCCCAAGTTGGAGGAAGAGGATGATTGCTAGATTAATGGGATATAAAAAGGTTGACTCTTTGGAATATCTTGGCCTTCCTCTTGTCATGAGGAGGCTGACTGTGGCTGATTTCTCCAAAGTTATGAGAATTGCGTTTGAGAAGATCAACCTCTGGAGCAGAAAACATCTTTCACTTGCTGGCAGGGCCCTCTTGATCAGAACTGCATTGTTATCTATTCCTATGTATGCTATGACCCATACTTCTATTCCTAATGGAATTCTTATGGCTATTGAACGAATGGGGAGGCGATTTTTATGGCAGAAAGATGCTAGTAGTCGTGGGATGCATTATGTGGGGTGGAAGGAATTGTGCCAATCGACGGATCTTGGGGGCCTTGGCTTTCACTGTCTTACTCGGTGGAAGGGGGCTTTGCGTGCACGTGTGGTGTGGGATCTGATCCAGAATAAGGATTCAATTATTTACAAGGTGCTGATGGCCAAGTATGGTATGAATTTATGGGACTATGTTCAGGGGAAGAAAGTCTCTATTACTTGGAAGGTGATCCAAGATGGTGCTAAGGCGTTGAGACCAATCCTCAGGTGGAACATTGTGAATGGAAGCCAAATTGATGTGATGCAAGATGTGTGGATTATGAATCGTAATATTGCAAAGTGGCATACGTTTGTTAACATTGAAGAAGTGGAAAATATGAAGGTCTACAACTTGTTGAATAATTCCTTTCAGTGGAATGAAGAGATGGTTAAACACTATTTTGGGAGTATTATAGCTGATCGTATCTTGGCCATTAATATATCTACTGAGAGTCTGGAGGATAACCCTGAGCTCATTTATTCCAGAATGTGTGTGACAGTTGCGGCCATGGCTTATAGAGGAGTAATTATTAGGTACATTTACTGGACGTAGAGGAAGGTTCGGTTTTAGGCAAAAAAGGGCCTGTACAGAGTTTTTTCAAAAAACTAGGTATTTTTTTAAAAAACTCGGTACAGGCACTTTTTTGCCTAAAACCGAACCTTCCTCCACGTCCAGTGAACGTACCAAATAAAAGTTCCTTATAGAGACAGTGAAGAGGAGGGGAACTATGACTTCAGTTGGTTGAAGCAACTGAAACTGCACCCATGGGAACATTTCTTTTGGTGGAGACTATTGAGGGATGCCATTCCAACCACTCATTGGTTGAATAGAAGAACATTAGCTGATACATCTCTATGCCCGTGGGGATGTAATGAGGAGGA
>CM039723.1:57381149-57386149 GCA_022539455.1 Dendrobium nobile | reverse complement strand
GATCGTTTTCTATGTTGGTTTGAAGACAGGGAAGCTAGGGACAATGTTTTGATTGGAGGTCCGTGGTATGTTGCTGGGCAGATTATTGGGATAGAACAGTGGACTATAGGGCTATCTTCTAAGTCAATGAGGAGGTTCACTTCACCTGTTTGGATTAGGCTTCCAAACCTACCGTTGGAATATTGGGATGAGGCTAATTTGGCAAGGCTAGCTGCAAGTATTGGGGAGCCTCTACTTATGGATGAACAGACTAAGTTATGGAACAGGTGTGCTTTTGCACGTGTATGTGTAAGACTGGATTTGTCCAAGAAGCTGCCTAAAGGAGTGTGGGCAAATGGGTTGGAAGGGTTGTTCTTTCAACCTATTGAATATGAAGGGATTCCACTCATCTGTTTGCAATGTGGGAAAGTGGGGCATAAATCAGAAATGTGCAAGGAGATTTGTGTGCAGCCTAAACAAAAGGTTATGGAGAATGCTAGTGTACAGAATTCTGGGAATTCTGGATTGGATAAAGTGAATGGTGTTGTTTCTAAGAGTGGTAATGAAGCAAGTTCTTCAGGGGTAAATGATTTGTCTATTGACAAAGACATGGGTGAGTGGACCATTGTCACTAGAAGGAGGAGAAACAACAATGCTCGTGGAGGAAATCTTGTTCAGGGAGCCAATGACGGACCTCCTGCTCAGTCAGCAACTCCTAAAACTGTTTGGAAAAAAGTTAATAAAGCTCAGAAGGAGGTTGATTTGGTTAGTAAGAATATGCAAAGTCGAAAGGAGGATAGCTCTGTTGATCATAAACAGCCGTTGGTGGGGAATAAGGATTCTGAAATGGTGAGCAGCTTGCCGAGCAAAGATTTGATGGTTGAACAATGTGATATGGGGAATGTGGATTCCGATATGATGAGCAATGTACAGGACAAAGAATTGGGGATTGAGCACCGGGAGTCTTCACTCAATTTAAGGCATTTTCTAGCTAAAGGGTTGATCAAGAAGAAGAAAAATTTTAAGGATCCTTGTTTGGCGAGATCTCCTTCTCAAATTTTAGTACCAAAGGTACTTAAATTTTCAGATTGTAAAGCAGGTGTACTGAAGCCTAAAAATAAACAGGAAAGATTAAATAAAGGTCGGTTGGTTAAAGAACTTAGAAGTTCTGGACCCTTACAGAAATTACCTGGGTTAAGAAGAAGTAAAGCTGGTATGCTTGAGGTGCCTTCTTCTTCGGTTGAACAGTTTTTCACTGTTGTGGAGAATCCAGGTTGCAGCATGAAGAGTGATGTGGATATGGGAAGTTCTGTGGATCTCTTAGTGAATGATGATACCTTTGAAAACAATTGCGGCGGGGACGCTTCCCCTTTGGTCAATTATGGTTAACATCCTATGTTGGAATTGCAGAGGTGCTCGTAAGAAGGAGATGGGCAACTATTTACGACACCTTATTAGGGAACATGATGTGAGCTGTATTGGGCTGTTAGAGACAAAAGTGGATTCTTTTTGTAGAAAAGATATTGATAGAATTGCTGGAAGGGATTGGGAGTTTTGTTTTCAACCTGCTATTGCTAGAGCTGGAGGTATTTTAGTGTTATGGAAAGGTAGTGTGGCTTCTTTCCAAGCTATTTTTCAATCTGATCAGTGCATTATGGGGAAGTTAAGGGTTGCTAATGTTCTTGTTTGGGAGATTGCTGTGGTATATGCCAATAAGGGCAGGTTTATCAGGAAAATTGTTTGGGATGAAATTTCAAGACATCATAATATGAAGGTTCCATTGGTGGTTGGAGGAGACTTGAATTGTATTTTGTCCCAGGAGGATAAGAAAGGGGGGAGGCCCTTTCATTTTACCCCTGGATCAAATGATTTGTCTGAGTTCATGTTGACAAATGATCTTATAGATCCTGGATTTACCGGCCCAGCTTTTACATGGTCTAATAATAAGGATGCAAGGAGTCGGATCTTCTCAAGGTTAGATCGTTTCTTAATATCCTCTTCAATTCTGGATGATTTTCAGGGATTGAAGGTTATGCATTTGACAAGACTGGCGTCAGACCATTGTCCTATTTTGTGCTGTGTCTTGGCAGAGGTGAAAAGGACCTATTCTCATTGGATAAGGTTTGAAGATGTTTGGGCTAGCTATCCTATGGCTTGGCAGTTAGTGTGGAATAAATGGAAGGTGGATGACTTGGGTAAGGAATCTACTAAGTTGCATAAGAAGTGCCAGAGGACCTTGAAGGCTTTGTTCTTTTGGAGTAAGAACAAACTCAAACAACTTAATCAATTGAAGGATGAGTTGGATAGAGAGGTGAAAGAATTACAGGTTTTGGAATGTTCACCTAATGGTTTGTCTGATGTCCAAACTGAAACCTTGAGGTACAAAGTTCAGTTATTGAATAGTACTTTAGCTCGTATCATGACTTGGTGGAGACAAAGGGCTAAAGTTAAGTGGATTGAAGAGGGGGATGGCAATACTCATTTTTTCCACTCGATGGCATCGGCTAGAAGAAGAGCTAAATGCATTGACTCCATAAAGCTACTGGATGGCTCGGTTGTAACTGAACATGGGGAGATTTCAAGGGCCTTTCAAAGTTTTTTTGAGCTGAAATGGCGCGGGAATGATGTGGTTGAAAAAGGGTGGCCTTCTCTGGAAAGTCATAGAGGGTGCTTGGTACAGTTTGCTGGAATGTTGGATAATGCGGTTACTAAGGATGAAATATGGAATGCTGTTTGTTCTTTGGGCCGGAATAAGGCTCCTGGTAGAGATGGAGTTACTGCTTCCTTTTTCAAGTTTTTCTGGGACATTGTGGGAGAGCAGGTGTTGAAGGCTTGTTTGGAATTTTTTGAGACAGGTGTTATGGATTCACAATGGAAGGAGACGGTCGTAGTCTTATTGCCTAAGGTAAACAACCCGGACCAACCATCAAAGTTTAGACCTATTAGCTTGTGCCAAACAATCTATAAGATTGTGGCTAAGGTCTTGGTGAATAGGTTCAAAGGAATTCTTCCGAGGATAATCTCTGAGGAGCAGGCTGCATTTGTTCAGGGAAGATCAATTTCAAATCATTGCTTATTGGGGCAAGAGTTGATGAACAAATTTAAGGTGTCTAAAGCGAGAAGAGGGTTCTTAGCATTGAAGGTAGACATGGAGCAGGCTTATGACAAGATGAGCTGGAGAACGTTGGAGCTTGTTCTGAGGAATATGGGGTTCCCTCCTAAATTCAGTTCATGGGTGCTGAATTGTGTTACAAATCCGAAATTCTCTATTCTTATCAATGGACAACTGTCTGAAGGGATATTAGCTGACTGTGGATTCCGTCAAGGGTGTCCATTATCACCCTACTTGTTCATTCTTTGCTCGGAGCTGCTATCTGCCCATTTCCACCAGAACTTCAAGGAGTTGGGAGTTCCAATTAGTAGGGGGGGACCTCTGGTCTCTCACCTATTATATGCTGACGATATTTTGATTTTTGCAGGTACATCTATTCCAAATGTGAAGAAAGTGACGTCTATTTTGGAGGACTATTGTTCGTGGACTGGACAAAAGGTCAATAGAAGTAAATCTGCGATACTATTCAGCAAATCGACCTCCTCTTCTACAAAATCTCGCCTTGCAAAGATCACAGGATGCAGGAAAGTGGAGGAGCTGGAGTACTTGGGACTTAAGTTTGCTTTGAGAAGACTCACAAGAAAGGACTTTGCTCCTTTGGTACAGCAGGCTCGGGCCAAGACATTGACATGGGGCATTAGGCATTTATCGTTGGCTGGACGGGTTACTTTGATAAATTCGGTTTTGTTGCATTCTTCAGTTTATGTAGTTACTCATTCTATGGTGCCGAGATCTATCTTAAATGATATTGAGAAAATTTGTAGGAGTTTTCTCTGGGATATTGATGAGAATCATAAAAGCATCCACTATGCTTCATGGGAAACTATTTCTAAGCCAAGGAGGATGGGGGGACTTGGGTTTCATGCAAATTCTAAATGGGTTGGACCCTTAAGATCTCGGATTGCATGGGAGTTTATCAGCAAACCGCAAAGCTTATTTCATAGATGTCTGGAGCTGAAGTATGGGAATTGGCCATGGGTGGATGAGTTTAGACGTGGGGATTCCTCTGTGTGGAAACTCATTTGTGATGGAGCAAACAGTTTATCTTGCTGTGTTAGATGGAGGGTGAGTAATGGAAGGGCTATTGATATTCTGAATCACACCTGGATTTGGGACAGAGCTTTGTCCTTATGGCCTACGTTTTGTGACATAGAAGCTGTAGAGGATCGGACAGTCTCTGACTTCATTTCACCGGCTGGAAAATGGGATGTTCAAAATTTGCTGAAATGTTTTGGTGAAGCTTTAGTTAACAGGATTTTGGAGATTAAAATCTGGAATGAGCTGCAAGAAGATGTGCTTGAGTTAATGAAAATTCCAATTGGATCCACGTTATCTGCTGTGGCTTATGACATGAATTTTCTGGGAGTTGATGATCCTTGCTGTGCTATCTTGAAGGCGGGTTTGAGGCCAAGAGAACGTATGTTTTGGTGGAGAGTTTATAAAAATATTGTTCCAACAAACTGTTGGCTGTTTGCTCGGGGATTTGAGGTGGATGTTAAATGTCCTATTGGTTGTGGTTTGGATGAGGACTTGAATCACGTTACTACGGGGTGCAAGCAACTGCTGGAGGTTCTGAAAATTCTGGATGAATGGGGACTGTGCATTCCACGGTTTGTCAACTTCTCTGCTTTGTTGGAGGCTTTGGAGGTGAATGTCAAGACCAAAGGTAGTGCTATGAAGCTTTATTGTTTGGCTGTGTATCATAGTTGGTTGAATAGAAATGCGATTAAGCATGGAAAGGATGTTGCTACACCGATCTTCATGGCTGCTAGTATCTTAGAAAGCTTTAAACATGATGGTTTTTTGTCTCACTTGGAGCAACGGGATGCTGTTCAATCCTTTGGATTGTGTTTACATACTTCTTGGTGTCCTCCCCCTACAAGTTGGCTGAAGATCAATGTTGATGGAG